>CM035095.1:76834454-77071193 GCA_020205505.1 Panax japonicus | reverse complement strand
AGTATTTTGTAGTATTCAATAAGACTTGTTTTTCTATTTTTGCTTTTTGTTTCCCTAGCTATTTTCCAATACAAGTTCTAACCTATAGATTTGATAAAGAAACAAATCAAACAATCACTGTTACTGCCACTGTCACTGCCTAAAACCAAAACCCATTAACTAAAACAAAATCACATCCAACCCAACTGAAAAATAGCAACAAGCAAAACCCACAAAGAAAAACAATTAATCCATCAAATTCCAGAAGAAAACAAGATAAAAATTATCAAGTTTTACTAATTTGATTTTAGAGTCCACCGTCCAATCGTCGACGGAGTGCAAAAACTCTAGAAGTTGCACTAGATATCGATCTCAAGACTCTCTCCGTTTTCGGTACCTCCACCATTTGTGATTTATGAAGCAAAAAAGTTGATGATCTTTGCTTGTGAAAACCAAAAGAGAGCTTTTTTAGTACTCATTTCCGTGGGGTCAAATTATTAAAATACACCCACAAAAAAGCTATTACATCATACATTAATCAATTGACCCTACACTACTACACCTAGCTTCGCCCCTGAATACACGAGACTGAGAAAAATTATATAAAAAAACCCACTTATTATATATTTTTTATAAAAAAGTTTATCATTAATATTTATATACGTAATTATTAATATTATATACTTAATTGACCATTAAAAAATTAACATACATATTGGCAAAATATATCATTGCCGATATTATAATATGTACATCTCGTAATTATATATATCGCTTCTTCATTCTCATCTACAAACCAAATGCCTCTATTTTGTTTGTGCGTACAAGTCTTGCACCCAACCATATTGAGTTAATGAACTCTCCTATGTTGCTTTTTGAACGTCACTATCCAATTAAACATATAAAATTCAAATGATTTCGTAATTAAATTCAGCGTTACGCTAACCTAATTGACCAAGAAAATTCATTATTTTATATTCGGCGTAATTAAATTTATTGTGATTACAAGTTTAAAGGGGATGATGTGATTTGCAAGTCAAAAGCGCCAGTAAGTTCTCTTAGGTGGACAATTTAAGAAGGAAAAATAAAATAAATTCGATATTTTTATAAAGAAAATTGATATTTTTACGAGAATCTCCTCAAATGAATAGTAAATGGATCACACCTACATGTGAGTAAAATCTTATAAAAATATAATATATTTTTCTTGTGAAAATAGCAACTCCCTCAAAATCTCTTACATTAATATGAGATCAATAGGTATTACTTGAAGTTAGGGTTACGATTTAAGTCGAGTATTTAGGGTTCGAGCTTTGCACTAAAAAATTAAAGATAGATTGAGCCTAAGGCGAATACAATTGAGCCTTAGAGAAGTGGTGTTTGATTGAATTTTAATATATTTTAATAATTTATCTCTTAATATATTTTAATAACTCATATTTTTGCATTAAGAGGAAGATACAAATATGAGTCTGAACTATTAAGAGATTCGGATCTCTTACTACAAATATATGGGTTGTTAAAATATATTAAGAGATGGAATAATTTATTAAGATGCAATCAAACACAATCTTAATCTTTATGTTTGAGTAATTAAGAAATTAATGAATTTTAGCTAAATCGACTCAAATATACGACTTTAGCTCAATTTCACAGCTGAGCTAGGGATTAAGATGTCCTCTATTATACATATACTTGAATTGTTCTGACCTGAAAGTTAGTCATCATCATGATGAATAATAGTTGGATATTTATTATATAGTACTCGAGTTCGACTAGCCAATGGTGGAGCCCAATTCCTAATGCCACACTAGTTAAAGGGCAAAAACATCCTCAAGGGTTTGAGAAAAATTGCAATTTGACATTGATGGTTATTTTTGCAACGTGTCTCATCGACCCAAAAAAAGATATCGGGTGATTGGGTCACTAATCTAATCAGTTGTTGAACCGTTATTGACCCAAGACGTCCATTAATATATAAAAATATATATTATTAGTAATTAATAAAAATTTAAATTTTTTATTTTTTATGAACTAAAACATAATAAAGATGAGCTACAATATTAATAAAATAATTAATTTTTAATATTAAGTTTTTTTTGATAAAAAAAATTAAAAATCGAATCCGACAAAAAAAAAAGAAACCCTTGCCCTCGAGGGTTTGAGGAAAAATTGCAATTTGTCATGATGGTTATTTTTGTTCATCCTCCTCCCCAACCCCTCCCCCCCTCCCCCCGAAAAAAAGTCGTAGGGGTCAATTACATAGTAATTTAATGGATTTTATTGGTATTTGACCAACAAATGTGTTCCTCGAACATTTAGTAAAAAAAAAAAGTGTTCACGAACTATATATAATTCCACAATAATAACATTCTACGAAAATGAAGTTTAGTATAACTTTAAAATAAAGAAGTTCAAACTTGTAGTTCTCAACGTATAATCCACTTCTAAACAAACATGTCTGTTTTTAAAAGGATAAACCAACAAGTCTCGTTGTATCTTACAACAAAAATCATGACTTTTGTTGTGATCATATACAATAAATTAGTAAATACATTGATGATCTTTGAATGTGTCTATTTGCAAGAAAATTCGCCAAATATTTTTGTAGCAAAATATATCATTTTCCTAAAACAATACCCATGTATTAAATAATCAACATGGTCCAAAATTATTAATTATGAGATGTTAAAACTGCACATAAAATGTTCTCCTAGTACCTCCCTTCTGATATTCCCACGAGAAATACAACAAATAGTTTGCAGGGACACAAATTCTAATTGTTCCCAATTCCAATATGCTTTTAGCCAGAAAGGCAAGCAAAAGAGAGAGAACAACAGGAGAACTTGCAGCCACCTAGTGAGTGAATATCGACAGGAATGAGAGATAACTATGACAAAAGCTTTTCAAGGCTTCCATAATTTATCGTGCAGTCTTCGCCATATGTAGCAACCAGGTCCTGTGCGGGTGATGAGGTAATACAATTACATCTTTGTCGTGCACCTGCAGTACGAAGAGACGCAGAGCACTTCAATACATAGATATTGGTTTATGACTATTAAAAGTTGCCAAAAAATGATGAGAACATAATCACACGTACTAAAAATCAATATTGCACTCCTTTTTTCCCATAAATTTCCTTCAGTTTTTTTTATTTTCTTTTTTCTAGACCCCTTACAGACAACTTGCGGAAATATCACAACTGGAGACACTAAAATTGACTAGGGTATTATTGCATACATGCACGCCTTCTGAAGCCCAGATAGACACTCTGATAAATACAACACCTTGACAAAGGATAAGAGACTCTAAAAAACAAAAACAGTTTTTTGCTTGAGGCAACATGTTTGAGAAAGACCAAAACTTGTTTCACCCAGGCTTACAGTACTTGCAAAGAAAATTTGTTTTCAAGGAAATGCTGATTCTTGTAATAGTAGATTGTACGGATGAGGAACAACCTCCGTACCACCTTTTAACACACCACTAGAGCCTCACAATGGAAAGCTTACCTTCATTAAATGTTCCAGTTTGCCAGACTGATGACTGAAGCAGTACATATTTCTGCATATAGACCAGAAACCAATCAATCTGTAATGTATATTGCTTATGCTTGAGATGAAGTATCTTAACAACAATAACAAGCACTATTTTAATCATTCTCTATATTCAGAACTTCTTTTTCCCTTCTTATTTTTGATAGAGAACTCATTACATAGCTTAGAGCCATCACTTTAGACATCATGCTCAATAAATTACTATGGACAACTGTCATAACAAAAGCTGGGAAGAGAATGCATACCAAGACTAAGACATTAAAATTATTAATGGGGAACCAGCTAAGGTTATGCATACAAGATCATGAATGGAAGCTACCTACATGTTACAAGAATAAGATTGTTGAAAAGGCCTCCGCCGATCTTCAAATAAATACATGTAATAAGGAGATATACAAAACTGTCCCATCATGTTTACCCTTTCTACTATACTAGAATCTTCTTAACTAACAAACATGTCCCTATAATTTAATTTTCTTTAAGGCTCTTGGCCTTACAAAATCAAATCAGAAAAGCTAGGTTTTTTCACAAAATTAGGCTACAATATCAGAAACCATGCAATCCACCACACCACTCATCAATCTATGATCTAACAATATCAGAAACCGTGCAAATCCACCACACCACTCATCAATTTATGATCTTCTGCATTCCCCCCCCCCCCCCCCCCCTCACACACAACAAAAAAAAAGAAAAGAAAAAAGAATCCTAAAAAAAGAAGGAAAAGAAAGAAAACACATCAAACCATACAATACTTGTCAAAAGCTCTGTAATAACAGTGTCTTACTTTTACTTCAACACAGTCAAACTTGCATTGAACACACTTTGTATCTCATCTTTTCCTTTACCGAAGCACCTCCTCATGTCTTTACTTTTACTAAACCGCCATAGAATTTTCAATAATTCTATTTATTCAATTATAACTTTAAAAATTGTACTGGCTCTCTTAAGAAGTAACTATATCGATAGTTTATATATTTTGTGTATAGCATGCTCTAAGAAATCTTCAGTCTTCTGATGAGTCATCATAATACTTCTGCTAAGGAGAGTTAAACCACGTACAGAAATTGCATATGAAGACTACTTATTTATGAAAGCATCAAAGAACAAAAAGTTTATCTAAGCAAGAGAACCAGGTACTTAGATAAGAAATACCTATCTTCACCGACACAATAAATCCATTCCCCTTTAGGTGACACACAAGCTGCCACAAAATCACCACCTTCTCTTTTACCTGAAGAGAAGCTCTTAACAACCTGCATAAACATCATAGAGAAGCTAATTACAACATAAAATTTTCAATTCCACCTGCTTAAACATTATATAGAGAAGCAAATTCAAGCATAACAATTTCAGTTGCATTCCATTCTCCGCAAAGTTCAGAAGGAATTCAAGAAAGAGACAGGTTCAAGTTTCTAAAGCAGGATACATGTTATGATCTAAACATCACCAGAAGTCCAGAATATTATCAAACAATACAGAACTTTTGTTATTGCATTCAGGAATAAAACTAGGGGAGGTCCAATCCATTACATTAAAAGCAAGACACCATGTTCCGTGTTCCATTACTAATTGACTCATTGCGTTAGGTAATGTTGACACCTATATCATGCAAGATCTAGTAAAGACAGGATTATCTAACTACCTAATGTTTAAATACAACTGAAAAGAAAATTTTGGGAGGATACAGTTGTTATTATTTTTAGTATTTTCAGGACAGGCCGATGTGGTAAGCTAAGTTGAAAACCTGTAATGCCTGGTTGGTGCTAAGAATTCTCATCTAGAGAAGTCAGAAGGCCAAGCTTACAGGCCTGCTTCTAATAATTCCCCAAAAGACGCCAAAAGAGGGGGAATGTCGTGATATTCTTTCTTTTTGCAGGCATTTTGTACTATTTTTTAACTAATAAACAGGCCAGGAAAACAAACGAAAACTCTCTTCTTGGTCACATTTTCTTACCCCTTGTTCGAACTTCCCTTTGAATCTCTAGCTGTAACCAATATTGTTTTATGCTATCTTTCTCAATTTATGTTCTACCATTTTCTCTCTTCCCTCTGATTAACCTTCTCCGTTATCTTAATGTCTCTATTGCTCCTCTCCTCTATTCCTTTCTCCTTCATTTATTCATCCCTATGTTTTTTTTCCCAAAATGGTGCCATAGGAACATGCGCCTGCTCTAGTTTGTATAGTGGATAAGAATTGTTACCTGTCCCTGAAGTGTCATGAGGTATATCGATGATGTCTTGTTACACACAATAATGTGATCCGAGTTTTTTGAGAAAAGATGAACAGAATTCACAGATGCATCACCCCCCCTAACCATAAAAAAAAGAGAAACCTGGATTTAATTTAACAAATAAAAAAATAATGAAAATAAAAGTATTGTAGAACTATGAGAGATGCACTTCTCATGGCAAAGACAAAATTACCCTAAGCGGAGGTGGTGGCTTAAATGTATGCAGGCAGTCTGTAGTCTTCACGTCCCAAACCTAAATTGAGTATAGCGTATCAATCATGCACACCAATTAGTCCTCGAGTTACAATAAATCTCAGAGTAAACTAACCTTGACTGTGCAGTCACTGGATGCAGTAATCACACGGACTCCATCAGGTGTAAAGATGGCATCATTTACATAAGATGTATGGCCACGAAATTCTTTTAACAATTTTCCCGACTTTAGACCATGTATTCTATAGGAGCAGTAGCACAAAATGTCGATTAGAAGACAAGAAAAATCTTCTATAACAAAACGTTAAGGAACAACTAGAATTGGAACAGTGATAATAAATACTCGATTCAACTCTCTGAAGTCTTTTATCACAACCTAGTCAGTGCAGGTTGAAAATGAAGTTATATGAAATCATAAAAGCAGAAAGACAGTACAAAAATAAAACAAATAAAAGAGAAAAATGCAGGAAAATAAACATGCTATTAATAGAATAAAAAGTAAATAATAATAAATAAATAAAAAAACCACCCACATACGTAATATATACACACACACATGGGGACTGAGGAGTGATCAATAGCCAATGTTGGCTATAGGGTGTTAAATGGCCAACCATCTGACACTGTCCATTCGCAAATTCAGTGGCAGCGATTTTAAAAAATAATGACTATCCACACTCCACATCATAATGAGTGCATGTGGAGCACTCCATACTAATAAAATAACGCTTGTACCCCAAAGATGTTTTTTTAGGACTCCACATCATTATGGTGTGGGCGGATTACATTTATTCTCAAAAACCCAATTCAGTTATGCTTCTGGGTGTCGCAGTGTTTATGGAGGGAAGAGAAAATAATACATACATGTAATGTCAATTTTCTTGGTTAACATATCACTATATAATATATATACTCCCCTGTCTCAGTTTGTGTCATGGTCCAGATTCAAGTGCAGCACATATTTTATAGCATGTCAATGATACAAACATATATTATTTTTCATATTTATGTCTTTTTTTCTGTTTTTTTAATTTGCACACTAGATGATAAAATATTTCTGCATGTGTTTATTTATATGTTATCTGCGTATTAATGCCCTACTGTTTGTGCTGAAATTACGAACTTCAAGGTGACACAATTTGAAATGGAGGGAGTATTATCCAACAGTCAATGAACATAATTTCAACAATACCTTGCAGTTCCATCAAATGACGTGCTTAGGAGCTGAGTTCCATCTCGAGAGAAGATAAGACTTGTGACACCCTGAGAATGTGCACGTTCAAGACGGCGCAAGCATTGCCCAGTTCTAATACGCCAAACCTACAATCATAATACAAAGTAAGCGATGATGCTAATTTTTAAGTCCAGAACTTCAAAAACTAAGTATTTTATTTCATAGTCCGTCAATAACTTACTCTTTCCTTTCCCTTTTCCTTATTATTTTCCTTTTCCTTTATTGTGGAACATCCTTAAAAAAAATTAGGACGTTTAATACAGGACGGAGGGAGTACTATTTTACTTTTCCCTTCGGGTGTGGAGAAGAGATTGCTTACTAGAGGAAAAGAGATTTAACTAATATACAATTTTAACTTACTTTAATCTTTCCCTCTTGTGAACCAGATGCAAGCATCTCTGAATCCCTACTAAAATCAACACAAAGGACTGCATCCTCATGCATCATGAATGTTTCCTGCAAAAGTTGATTACCTCAGTTCAGTAAATGAGCAAGAAAGTATTCTTCAGTGAAGATAAAAATATCAAGTAGTTGAAAATTAATATTCCATAATGAAGTAGCGAATATTACAATAAGAGCGAGCTAGCGCACTTTCCCCACTTTGAAGAAACCAAGCAACTAAGACAACTTTATCCCCACTACTTTGCATTCAAGTTTGCTTAGGTAATCACAATAAAAAATATTTTTTTAAGATAAAAATCTCAATAATCAAAATTTCCCCACTTTTGGTTTGGGATCGTACTTTAGATGCTAAAGAATAATATTGTTCAGAAACTACGTTAAAAATAAATTTCTAACTGTGTTGTCCGAATGTTTCGAAATTAATGCCAAAAGCACGGTTGTCAGGATGACACTCTATTTGGGACCAAGGGAAGTACTAATTAAGAAGCTATCAGGAAGAGTAAACTGGGAACAAGAGAATAATTAGTATATTCTAGTAGTAGTATTTTTGTGTGCAAGTAATGTGTGCACATGGAGTCAGTTATATGTGAGTGAAGGATAAGGAGTGAGGTCTAGGTTAGGAGTTTTTACTTTCAGCATTTTTTTTTCTATAAATAGTTGTAAAAGGAGGAGTAACCTTCAAGCATTATGAATTAAGTGAATGAATGAAATGAAGAGAAGTTTGTTTAAACTTTCTTCTTATTTTTTTCTCTCTTCTCCCTCACAATCTCAACGAAGAATATTGAGATTCTATCATTCTTCCTCCCAATTTCTCTCTATATATCACTCTATATCTCTGTTTCTATCTCTATTTGGTATCAGAGTTGCTAGTTATTCCAAAACCATCATCTTCTTCTTCTAATCCTTTGTTTCTTCTTTATCTTCAAGTTCTGATTTTTTCTCTTCTATAAACCCAAACTGAAACTACTTCTTCTAGTCTCTTCTATCCTTCAAACACTACCCAGAAATAGCCCAGACCTTGGAGACTTATCTTCTTCAACCTCCTATTCTATTTTCAGATTCTTATTTGACTGTTTCGTCACTGTTCAGAAACTGAGAAAACCCAAAAAAGAATTTAGTCAATTTTCTTAGTTTCTACCATCAAAACAGTTTGGGTAGTACATTACTACTAACAAACATCAACAACTTCATATTCCAGCCACAAGGGAGCAGAAAAACCACTTCGGAAGCTCTGTTTTTCTGCCAAAATAGGTATAAAACTCTTCTAACTCACTCGTTTCAGTCACGCATAGATGACCCATGCCATATATCTCATTATTAACATCACCCAAACATAAACATGTTTTAATCCATGTTTGTTTGTTTGTCTCTATTCACAAAAATTTCCAGATTATATGGTTTATTTTTTTGTGAAGACTCGAATTACTTTGTTTAGCATATTTAGGTGTTGTTTGTTTACATCTGATTGCCTCTTAATGACTGTCTCTTATTCGCTAAGAGGCATAATGTTGTTTGCTTGTTTTTTTTGTTACCTCTGAATGCTCTTTAATCGGTAAGACAAAAAATGAAATCTTAATATTTAAGAGGTACATCTAATGAATTTTTTTTTTATATAAATATATTCAACAATATTATGCACTCATTTTTAATTAAATTGAATATTTAAAATTATTAAATAAAACTTTACCCTTTAAAATGGTAAAATAGTATCATTAAGAGACAACTTACTTTTTATTTATCAAACAAATTTTTAAATTCAGACCTCATAACCATTCAGATGATCTAATTTATTAAGACATCATAATCATTCAGATCTTCATTCCCAAGTTTATCAAACACAACCTTAGTGTCTTTACAAACAATCAAAAACCAAAAAACATCAAAACAATGTCATTAGCTAATTTTTCAGTAAATGGGATAAATGTTTTTTTCCTCGCTCTACTTTAGGTCAACTTACAAACGACTAACTCAACTTTTTTTTCTTACAGTCAACTCATTATACTTTACTAACAAAAATTTCAAATTCACTCTTGACTGTTAAATTTTTAACGGAACTTTGACGTGGCACTTACGTGGCCTAATTATTTCAATATAAATTGATGACTAGGCCTAAACATGCTTATGTGTAATTAAAAAAATATTTCAAATATTATTTTCACAATTATTAATCATTTACGGGTAAATATGTCAAGAAAACACACCAACACACCAAGAACACACATACAAATTCAAACACACTAACACACATATGCCTATTATAAATTACCAATACACCAGTAATTGTAGTAATTTTGTTTTGTGTGATCCAGAGACAGAGCGAAGGGAGTTTATAATCTTGCTCTAGATATTAACAAAGCAGGCTCCAATATTAGCAATCATTCATGTCCGTAATTAGCACTGTACTGATACCAAAGCATACAAATTCGAAACGAAAGGAAGAAATAGGGGACTCTTGGACTAATTCGTCATTCTACAATTAAGAACACCAAACCTCTGAGAACGGGAAGGGCATAAAAAATAGGTAAAGATTGCAGTTGTAATGAAGCTCCGACAAATGTCCGGCGAACCAAAATCGACGTCCAACGATATATATATATATCAAATTCGCCACCCAAATCAAAACCAGAACCAAACCCCAACCCAGATCCTCCACCCAAATCGAACCTCAACTCAGATTCACCACTGCCACCGCCTCTTGACCTCCACCTCTACCTCCGTCGCCCCTCTCCGCAAAGAGTTTCTGGATAAAATCAAGCTAAAGCACATGTAAATCTAGATGGATCTAGATCTGAATTTAATAAAAATAGATATTTTTGTTTATGATAGATAAATGGGAGAAATTTGAAAGGTCATCGGAGACCACCTTATCATTTGCAACACATTGGATGAGGGATTGAATTCCATAAATCAATTACGTGTTTTGATTTTGAATTTTAGTATTTCCCTTTGTGTTTTGATTAAATGGTGTTGTTTTTTTGTTAAATGATGTAAAATTTGAATGTTTTATTTTATTTTTATTTTGAATTTTACTTCTTTTTTATTAATTAACATATGTTGTTTTATTTAGAATAAATCTTTTATTTTCTCCATAAATTTTTTGTTTGATTAATTGACATGTTGTTTTATTTATAATAAATCTTTCATTTTCTCCATAAATTTTTTCCTCCATTTTCACATAATGAAAGCCACATGAGATGATCCGTGCCACATAAGAATTTTTTTACATGTCTGCAACTGATGTGGTAATTTCCGTTTAAAGTCAAAAGACTAAACAGATTTTCTAATGTTTTGTAAGAAAACTAAAGTTTAGTGAGTTGACTGTAGGAATAAAAGTTTATTTAGTCATTTATAAGTTGACCTAAAGTAGAGTGATGAAAAAAGCATTTATACCTTCAGTCCATATACTAACAATTTCAACCAATTTTAGTTAGAGCACTCATTACTACTCTGTTAATTGGTGTTTAAGCTAAATTTTGATCTTTTGGTGCTTGTGCTTGTTTTGTGTGCTCATTTACTCTGTTAAAATTCAATTAAGCAATAGCTAGTTGAGTTTAAATGTGCTAATTTATGAGATGTTGAAGCAAAAAGGCTCAGATTATGTGGTGGGTTTTCTTAACCACGTTGGAGATAAAAGGAAGGACAAGATGCTAGTTCCGATGTCCAATGGAGGAGGAACAATTTTGTTGATGAAAATGAGAAGGTGAAAAGTTAAGGTCTAGAATAAATGAGTAGGTCAAATATTAATGGGATAAATGTTTTTTTCCTCGCTCTACTTTAGGTCAACTTACAAATGACTAACTCAACTTTTTTTTCTTACAGTCAACTCATTAACTTTACTTTACTAACAAAAATTTCAAATTCACTCTTGACTGTTAAATTTTTAACAGAACTTTGACGTGGCACTTACGTGGCCTAATTTTTTCAATATAAATTGATGACTAGGCCTAAACATGCTTATGTGTAATTAAAAAAAATATTTCAAATATTATTTTCACAATTATTAATCATTTACGGGTAAATATGTTAAGAAAACACACCAACACCAAGAACACACATACAAATTCAAACACACACTAACACACACATGCCTATTATAAATTACCAATACACATAGTAATTGTAGTAATTTTGTTTGTGTGATCCAGAGACAGAGCGAAGGGAGTTTATAATCTTGCTCTAGATATTAACAAGCAGGCTCCAATATTAGCAATCATTCATGTCCGTTAATTAGCACTGTACTGATACCAAGCATACAAATTCGAAACGAAAGGAAGAATAGGGGATCTTGGACTAATTCGTCATTCTACAATAAGAACACAAACCTCTGAGAACGGGAAGGGCATAAAAAATAGGTAAAGGTTGCAGTTGTAATGAAGCTCCGACAAACGTCCGGCGAACCAAAATCGGCGGTCCAATGATATATATATATATATATCAAATTCGCCACCCAAATCAAAACCAGAACCAAACCCCAACCCAGATCCTCCACCCAAATCGAAACCTCAACTCAGATTCACCACTGCCACCGCCTCTTGACTTCCACCTCTACCTCCGTCGCCCTCTCCACAAAGAGTTTCTGGATGAAATCAAGCTAGAGCACATGTAATCTAGATGGATCTAGATCTGAATTTAATAAAATAGATATTTTTGTTTATGATAGATAAATGGGAGAAATTTGAAAGGTCATCGGAGACCACCTTATCATCTGCAACACATTTGGATGAGGGATTGAATTCCATAAATCAATTACGTGTTTTGATTTTGAATTTTAGTATTTCCCTTTGTGTTTTGATTAAATGATGTGTTGTTTTTTTGTTAAATGATGTAAAATTTGAATGTTTTATTTTATTTTTATTTTGAATTTTACTTCTTTTTTTATTAATTAACATATGTTGTTTTATTTAGAATAAATCTTTTATTTTCTCCATAAATTTTTTCCTCCATTTTCACATAATGAAAGCCACATGAGATGATCCGTGCCACATAAGAATTTTTTACATGTTTGCAACTGATGTGGTCATTTCGTTTAAAGTCAAATGACTAAACAGATTTTCTAATGTTTTGTAAGAAAACTAAAGTTTAGTGAGTTGACTGTAGGAAGAAAAGTTTAGTTAGTCATTTATAAGTTGACCTAAAGTAGAGTGATGAAAAAAGCATTTATACCTTCAGTCCATATACTAACAATTTCAACCAATTTTAGTTAGAGCACTCATTACTACTCTGTTAATTGATGTTTAAGCTAAATTTTGATCTTTTGGTGCTTGTGCTTGTTTTGTGTGCTCATTTACTCTGTTAAAATTCAATTAAGCAATAGCTAGTTGAGTTTAAATGTGCTAATTTATGAGATGTTGAAGCAAAAAGGCTCAGATTATGTGGTGGGTTTTCTTAACCACGTTGGAGATAAAAGGAAGGACAAGATGCTAGTTCACGTTGTCCAATGGAGGAGGAACAATTTTGTTGATGAAAATGAGAAGGTGAAAAGTTAAGGTCTAGAATAAATGAAGAAGATGATGTCCAATGGAAGAGGAACAATTTTGTTGATGAAAATCAGAAGGAAAGGAACTTGAGCATCACAAGCTTTTGTTCCCATAATGAATGAGATAATGATAGAAATTGGATCAAGGAATATGAAGAAGCAAATTGTGAAGGAACTCCTATATATGATGAGTATGATGAAGATAAGGGGACTCCAATATTTGATGATGTTCCAAGTAATGAGTGGCAGACTGCCATCACTGAGTGAACAACCCCTACAAACAATGATTATGTTGAGCATGACGAAGCTCCAGATTATAATGATCCACCTACCTATGATGAATCATCACAATATTAAGGAACCCCAATCTTTGATGAGTTTGAGAAACCAAGAAGGCTGATCATTTGTGAGATTCCTGAACTTACTGGGGCCTTAAAAATGACACCAAAAGGAGGACAAAGTTACTTAAACCTAGGACATTGTTCCAAACCTACAAGCAAGAAAAATCATATGAACAACTTGACCCCAAGATCAACAACCCATACCTCAATCCATACACCAGCCCATTACCCTGTAGTTTACTTCAAAAACAAACGCCAAATATTGCCCCCACCACAACCCGCATTACTTTCACCAAACTACACAACAGATCCCTTATTTCCTACCCCAAAACCAATCCAAATCATAACTTTGTAAACCGCAAAAAACCTATATTGGGTATCCACCTTCAATGCTTGAAGCTGATGAAAATGGGCAGCTACTTCAGCAGGATTACTTCAATGGTGAAGAGGTTTGCAAGAGTGTTAACCAAGGTAAGGCCATTGATTATGGTTTTGACAATAAACTTTTACCAATGATTGTTGCACAGAAACTTCAAGGAAGGAGGCAAAGATTTTTTGTAGCAAGTGGAGAATTACAGCTATTGAATGTACTAGTTTGTAAGAAAGATACACAGCAAGAGGCGGTCAAGGTTCAAGATAATCTTAGACTCAAGGCCAGTTTAATTTTCAAGAGAAGTAAACATACACTATTGGGAAAAATTGATGTTGGAGGAAAGTTATCTATCATCAAGAGGGAGTGGTTTGTTAAGCCTGTTCCTTGGAGAGACAAAATAAGAATACTCCTTTTAGGTACTTTCAGTTTAAGAGTTTAGTTACAATGTATGGAAAATAAAGTTGTAACACAAAAGCTAATTTCAACTTTCTTCCCTGGAGATTCTCTAAAGCTAACAAACCCAAATCAGAGGAGCGGGACAACAATTTTATTTTATGTGAAATTTCTAAGCCCCGCTGACCATGGTGCTATTTGGATCCTAATGAATAATCTGATTGCACTCTAGCAGCTATGCCCTATAGCAGAAGTGGATCCCTTGGTGAACAAAGAAACTACAAGGATGAGGTTTCAGTTGTTCTATCAAATGGTCATAGGACCAATCTGTGATTGGGCTGCAGTTGCCAAGAGCATTAATCTTGCTTTTGAATTAACATCTGTTTATTGGTGTACATTGAAGCTCAACAGAAAGATAATAAGGGGTTGTTTGTCCTACTTCACAGCTCAAGAAAAGTTGGATCACTTTGGAGATGCGACTATTGCAACAATAACAATAGGCATATTCTTTGCAACAGTTGCTAAGATTGTTTTAAAGGGTGATTATGCACAAGGGTGGTATCAATTTCGGGTAATTAAGACATTATCAAGCTAATATCTGAGAGAACTACATCAGATTTCCCCATTATTCAATAAGAAAAAAATTGGTCAGGAAGCATTACAGGTTCTCTGCAAGTTTTTGAGGTTCAGCTTTGATTCTGGTGGACCAAAGATAAGGAAAAGTCCAAGCTACAATGATTGTGAAGATAGATGCAAGAAAAATGGTTCCAACAAATTTACTAATCCATGAGGACATAGAATTTCCAAGGGGGAGGGAATGTCAGGAAAGGGTAAACTGGGAACAAGAGAATAATTAGTATATTCTACTAGTAGTAGTACTTTTTGTGTGCAAGTATGTCTGCACATGAAGTTAGTTATATGTGGGGTTAAATGCTTTTTTGGTCACTGTACTATAAGCCAACTTACAAATGGATAACTAAACTTTTTTTTCTTACAGTCAACTAACTGTACTCGACTTTTCTAACACAAAGTTAAAAAAACCGTTAAGTCCTTTGACTTTAAACGGAAAATGACACCTAAGCGGCTGATTTGTAAAAAGAAAGGTGATGTGGCGTTGATTATCCGACGTGGCAGTGATTATGTGGATTTGGAGAAAAAAATTTATGAAGAAAATGAAAAAAAATATTTTAAAGTATAATATAAATTTAAAAAGTTAGCCAAAAAACAAGAAAATAAATAAAAAAATGTATTTAATTATTTTGTAATTAATATCAAATAAATTTTTATTTATAATTAAGCCATTTATGAAACACAAAAACTAAAAATATGCTAATTAAAATTAAGGGGAATATGAAATACATTTAGGGGAAAATGAAAGAAAATTATAATAAAACAGAAAATTTAGCAAAAAATACATGGTAGAAATTAAAAAATAAAAAAGAGTTATTTAGTTATTTTTGTAAAGAATAGAAAATATTTTTTTTATATAATTAATAACAAATATAATTGAAGAAATTATAAAAATTATAAAATTAAAAAAAATTCAAAATAAAATTTTATTTACATAAATGTTTATATATGTTAGGCAAAGAATTATTAATTATTGAAAGCAAATATTATGGTGTATTATTAATTTATTAATATATTATACTTAAACAAACCCATCTTCATCTTCACCTTCAATCTTCTGTTCTGCTACCACCGCCACTTCCACCCTTCCACCACCGCTACCATACTACTGCCACCAACACAAGTGATGAATTAAGTAGCGAACCAACCTTCCTCGCCGTCTCAGCCTCTGTCGCCGCCGCAGGCGTGGTGGGAATTTTAAAGTTCCGTTCACATTCATGCAATCGCCGGAACCGGGATTGATTGGAAGATTCTGGCGACACAACCATTGGTATTATTGTTATTATTAACCTCATCTTCTGATGATTCCATGTTTTGGTTTTCAACCGACGATGCCATTTGGGGAAAAATTCTTGACCGTGACCAAGATAAAATTAGATGAAACCCAATAAAATTAGATCAAAACCCAGAAAAAAATTGCAAAATAAGAAACGAAAAGATGAGAAAAAGATGAAGATTATGAACAGCACAGTAATATGTTGTTTGTATTGGTTGACTGATTTTCAAAACTATATAGTATTACAGTGTGTGAATGATGGAGTAATAGATTTCAAAGACATGGATGATATGGAGATTTAGGAATGATAACAGTGAATTCGAAAATATTTTTAATTTTAAAATATTTTTAATTTTATAATTTTTATAATTTCCTCAATTATATTTGTTATTAATTATATAAAAAAACATTTTCTATTAATTACAAAAATAACTAAATAACTCTTTTTATTTTTTACTTTCTACCATGTATTTTTTGCTAAATTTTCTAATTTTATTATAATTTTCTTTCATTTTCTCCTAAATGTTTTTCATATTCCCCTTAATTTTAATTAGCATATTTTTAGTTTTTGTGTTTTATAAATAGCTTAATTATAAATAAAAATTTATTTGATATTAATTACAAAAATAATTGAATATATTTTTTATTTATTTCTTTGTTTTTTGGCTAACTTTTTAAATTTATATTATACTTTAAAATATTTTTTTTCATTTTCTTCATAAAAAATTTCCTCCAAATCCACATGATTACTGCCACGTAGCATGATCACCGCCACATCAGCTTTTTTTAAACAAATCAACCGCTTAGGTGTCATTTTCCATTTAAAGTCAAAGGACTTGACGGTTTTTTTAACTTCGTGTTAGAAAAGTCGAGTACAGTTAGTTGACTGTAAGAGAAAAAAATTCAGTTATCCATTTGTAAGTTGGCCTATAATACAATGACCAAAAAAGCATTTAACCCGTTATATGTGAGTGAAGGATAAGGAGTGAGGTGTAGGTTAGGAGTTTTTACTTTTCAGCATTTCTTTTCTATAAATAGTTGTAAAAGGAGTAACCTTCAAGCATTATGAATTAAGTGAATGAATGAAAGGAAGAGAAGCTTGTTTAAGCTTTCTCTGTATTTTTCTATCTCTCTTCTCCCTCACGATCTCAGTGAATAACATTGAGATTTCTATCCTTCTTCCTCCCAATTTCTCTCTATATATCACTCTATATCTCTGTTTCTATCTCTATTTCTGGTCAGAATCTTAGTTGGGCCTTACAGAAACCTCTGCAAACAAATTCTTATTAAGAGAACTATCTTTATGCATGTTTGTCTGTTACTCTGTTGTTGAGTTGGTGGAAATAACCATTACTATGCAATAATGTCGTTAATATATTTGTATAATGCAGCTGTAAGAGTCTTCCAAAACTTTCTTGCACGAAGGAGGTGCAAAACTGTAAATTGCAAACTCTAGAAACAAAAAACACATATACACCCAACAACATATGATTATTGGATGAGAAAAGAAAGCAACAGTATACAACAGAAAGAAAAAAGGAAGACGACCAAGCTGACAAACAGAACTCACTTCAGCCTGATACTGGAGATCCTTCTTAAGTTTTCCACTTATATGGTCCCAAACCTGGTATGCAACACATTTAAGGAAGCAAATTAATATCATCTTGTAATTGGATCGTTGAGATGATAAAAAGTACTAGAAGGTCTGTGATGTATGATGGAGAAAAAATGATAGGAAATATATACATAGGTTATGTTTACTTGCAAGTATTATAATCCATGGGATTATAATCCCAAGACTATTAATCTTAGGATTATAATCCCAGAATTATAATTATAATCCCAAGATTATTAAGCCATTTTATAATCCCTAGACTACTAGTTTCAAGTTTAAATTTGAAAACAAACAAGACACTTGGGATTAATGCATCCTTGCAAACAAACATAGCCATAAGGTATTGATAGATAGCAAGTGCTTGCCATGACACTATTCGGACAAACACATCTTTGACCGTCTATAACAGAACGGAAGTCCAGATTTAAATTTTTAATGCTTCCGCTACTATTATAGTAGTGGATAGCACTATATTGTTTATATTTGAACCGTTTATTTCTACGATGGATGGTCAGAGATGCCTTTTCTTGAATAGTGCCATATAGATATTTAGCAACAAAAAAAGATATTTGCTATGGATCACACCTCATATATATATATATATATATATATGCATCTAACACTTATATACCTCAATAAATCCATCAACCGAGCAAGAAACAAGGAACTGCCCATCTGGCGAGAACCGAGCACATTCTGGGTGACTTTTTTTCCCAAACTACAGCATGACACCACCAAAAAAATATTATAAGAAACTTGGAAAGTAAATACATTCAATTGGAACTATGAAATATTTAGATTTTTTTCATAAATTCGTCATCTGTAATGGTTATAAAACATGATCAATTCAACATAAAACTAATTGTAGGACAAATTTCATGATGTAAGAATACAACAAATACGACCAAGCAGATGTAAATAAAAATCCCCTTCTCCTGATTGACTATGTATGCCCAGGTATTTATTATCGTGAATTGCCAACTAAAATTATGATTCACACACACACAGAAGTCATCAGATTCCAAGCAAATTATGTTCTAGCATACAAGTATTATGGATATATAAATTCCAAATTTGGACGTAAAAAAACAATCTTTTTTCTATCAAAATTGAAGAGGGCCTCAATCTACGTAGTTCGTTTGAGTCTGTTATTTTAAGAATATGATATGTAACAAGTTGTAAGTCGTGATATAAGATTTCCAACTTGAGGAGTATTAGAGTATATTATTACTCCCTCCGTCCCATGATAAAAGTCCTTATTACTATTTTGGGTAGTCCCGTGTTAAATGTCTACTTTCCTTTAATAACCAAACTTTTACACATTTTTTCCTATTATACCCGTAACATTAAATATCTCATACTTTTCTTATTCTAATTCTCTCTCCGTAATTAATGACATATTATTATGGACAATTTTGTCATTTCATTCCTCTTCTTAATATGCGTGAAAAGTCCACCAGGACTTTTATCCTGGGACGGAGGGAGTATTAGGCAAGGAGTCCTTTGTAGTTGATTTTGAGTCTTATTTTGTTATGAAACATGGTATCAGAGCTAGGTTGATCTTGACAATCAAATCAAAAAGTCTGGTTTCCGATACCCGAGGCAGGCATTGTTCATGTTTATTGTTTAACTTCATCTTAAATAAACAAATTTAGGTGGTTAGAGTTCAATTTTAGTTCTTTTATTGGAGTTGTAGTTTGAGTTTTGTCATACATTGTTAAAGTTGGTGCTCTAATACTTCTTAGCCCAGATTTGAGGTTTTCTTTTCGAAGATGCATGTTCCTTACTGCATTTTTTTTTAATAAGGGTGATAAGTCCAAAGCAACTAATTTCTTATCAAATATGTAAATGGTTGATTCGAAAGTAAGGATTGCATGGGACCGAGATTTCAGGAAGGCGTGTGTCCTTCAATTTTTTGAGAGGCTAGAGAGTCCTTTGTTGTTAAGGCAAGAAGTCTTTCGTAGTTTTTTTAAAGGATAGAGAGTCATTCACATTTGTTGTAGGAGACAGAGTGTTCTCTGTTATTGCTGGCACAAGATATCCTCAGAAAGTGGGTGTGAAGTTATGTATTGAGGGTGAGAAACCAAACTTTGGACGTAAATACAATAATCACACAAATTGAAGAGGGCCTCAATTTGACGGGGAGTGTTCAAGATAAAAATAATTTCGTGTTATGGTTGACTTGAATCTTTTAACTTTAAGTTTATGTTATGTAACAAGTCGTAAGCCGTGATATAAGACTTCCAACTTGAGAGAGTGTTAAAAGATTATTCTAGAATCATGAGTCTATTATAGTATATTATTATCACGAGTCTATATTATTATTATTATAGTATAATATGGTGACAAAGTTCTAATAATAATATACTACAATAGATTCGTGATTCTAGAATAATCTTCTTACACTCTCTCAAGTTGGAAGTCTTATATCACGACTTACAACTTGTTACATAACATAAATAAAAGACTCAAAATCAACTACGAATGACTCCTTGCGTAATAATAATACATTCTAATAAGTAGAAATATAATACATTCACTAACCACGACTCAAATTTTAAAAGTAAAAATAAACATCAACTATTTTATTCAATCATAACAGCTAAGTTTAGTTGCATAGTTGAATAATAATAGTGGATTCCTCATAACTAAATTAAACGAATTCAAGAATTATATTCTAATTAGTATTTCAAGTAAATTCCTAAGTTAGATTGTCAATACAATATAAACCCGGATATATTATTCAATAACTTACATAAATAAAAGTCCAATAATATATAGATCATTTTATATGTGTCAAAACTGAATAAGTTAAACTACATTTAATTACTTACCTTAATAATTGAGTAAAAAACCTACTACATTATATAATTAAATTAATGTTAGATTTATAAAAAGGGCTCAAAGCCTAGTAAATAAAGATATCAGGCTCTTTAACTCGAAACCAATTGTCAATGAGAAGAGTTGGTTCAAGTCGGTATAAACTAGACATTTTCTCAATGTATTCAAAGTGAGACAAGATATTATACTCTAAACTCCCCCTCACCCGATGTATTGAGAGCTGCACGTGGACTTGATGAATATGAAGACAAGATAAGCAAGCCAAAAGAAATCTAGTAAACCTGGCCCATAGTTAAGAAATGGATAATGTTGACCCTTACGAAATGCACTGCAAGTGGGTAAGAATGAAGGCTGAGAAGAGTGTTTAATTAGGCCCAATGATAGCTTTGCTCTGATACAATATTGAAGCATCCAACTCAAACTCAATTGGCAATGAGTGAAGTAATCCTCTCAAGTTATATATTGAGTCTCTAGGTCTTAGTTGTCACATGTGGGACTTTATATCTCAACACGCTCCCTCACGTGTGACATAATTTTGACCCAAACGCGTGGACAATTTCAATTGGGTGACGTGGAGCATGTGGGTCGTTGGCCCTGCACATGAATGATGTCTGCTCTGATACCATGTCAAATTTATAAAAAGGGCTCAAAGTCTAGTATATAAAGACATCAAACTCTCTAACTCGAAACCAATTGGCAATAAGAAGAGTTGGTCCAAGTCATTATAAACTAGACATATTTTCTCAAGGTAGTCAATGTGGGACAAGATATTATATAAAGCAGTTAATTATCCTAATAAAAACTTACGTATTACCTAATGATATTCTTAAAGTCCTAACTAAATGTATCCATACTACAATCAAGTGATTACGTTAATAATTGACCCAAAAAACCTCCATTCATGCACTCGTGCTACGCACAAGGTTGGTAGGCTTGTTTATATAATGTTACAGTTTCACAAGCATCAGCTAATCAACGAATAATGCTCATAATAATAGAATGAAGATATATCTATGACTTACCTTGATAGTATGCCCGAGATTGGTTGGATACATATCATCTACATCTTGTTTCATAGCAGCAGTTCCTCGAAACAAGTCAAACTGTGTTCCAGGAGGAAGCAAACCTGAAAGAACCAAAAAGAGACTCTAGATTAAAGATATACAAACTAAGAATTGTAGTAACCTTGCTTTTATATAACTAAGACTGAACATTATATTAAAACAAAATGGCCAAGCAATTGGTCTCAACAGACAAAGGCAGCATCTAGGAAAGATTAGCATTGGAGAGACAGTTTTTCTTTTGGGTGGGTTGTAAAAGAAGTGTTCATAGAAAGAAGAGAAGTACATAAAAGAGGGCAAGGAGTCCACCCCAAGAGGCTTAAAAAAGGTATTGGTCCCTAATTCAGGAGTCAGGATAACTCCCAATTTCCTATGTATGTAGAGATGAAACACCCCAATTGTCCAAGGGATCAAGAAAATCAATCCTCTCTAGCAAATGATGAGGAAAAAAGCATCGGTAAAGACAAAAAAAATGGTTTATATTCAAAATAAAGACGTGTATAATATATACTATGTTGATAAGTTGAAACTTATGAAGACAAAATCAACCTTAATCTTTTTAGATAAAGAAAAATTCATTATAATTACTATTTGGACTATGATAAATAAAAAATGCTACCAATTTCAAATCTAAGAATGATCGAACACGCTCCCAGCATGTAACCACTTAAAAGTAGAGATAATGAAGAATCCTAGCAACCCCTGCTAGTCTACAATACAATGAAATATGATAAATAGGAAACTAGATTTAATAATCAAAAAGAAAACAAGTTCATGATTAATTATAGAGAAGCAGTGAGAAATTGATAGCACAATGATCCAAAGAAGTGGAAATAGCTGCAAATATCTAAGGTTCACATCCATAGTGCAGTTTGTTTTTCATGCAAAAACGCTCCCTGAATGTAACAACTTGAAGTACTGGCCGAGTTACAACTTATGACCTATGCATGGTCCTCACGGTATTTTAGCTTTTTGCTCAAGTTAATCTTAATTACGAGAACAGAAAAGCAGATATCAATCAATGGGTAGAATTTTGACAAATTCAAACCGAACATAAAATGTTGTCTTTTTAATTACACTAGGAAAAGTAATGCAGTACTACTTTTTCACAATTAAATCATTTATGAAGGTGGTAACAATACAATACTTATGATATACAATTATTGGACAGTTAACCTTGGTGCTGCTGCCACTTCAGAGCCTGACCAATCAAAGCCATTAACCGTGATGGAGGAACAACTGAAACTTCTGCTGCAATAGCTGAAAATGCAACAAAATAAGAAATATTAGGAAAAGAGGTAAGATGTACAGATAAAATACCAGCAGAGACATTCCAAATTATTAAGCATAATTCAAGTGCAACGCAACTTGGATAATTTAGCAATGTCAAATCCCTGAAACTTTATCTTTTTCATTTAAAATTTGAAATCTATTACTGGCCCATTTCCCAACTGTTGCAAGTTGGAAGTTGCTGGTTATTTGCACGTTGAAAAAGAGATAAATCGTGATTTTAATACAGATATATCATGGTCATGGATTTCTAATTAGCACAGGAATCTCTTCAGTATTCATTGCAACATTTCAATGACCTTAATAGTCTTTTACAACTTGTTTTCTAGTTCAGATTATTTATACAAGTATCAGCAAAATAAAATGAATAGAACATAACAATATTCATTTGTAATGTTCATGCAATAATGTGATGTAGAGTAAAATAACAATGGGGGAAAAGGGATACAACCTTGGGCAATTTGTGCACGTCGTTTCTCCTTCGTTGAATCTTGATAAGCCTGTACAGCATGTAGTATTATTTTGGTGAAAGCTTTAATTTTAAGCAATAGACAGAAACTATACAACATTCTGGAACTAATGTTAAAGTCTACATCACTATAATAAAGATTTGGGTTTCTTATTAGGTGATTAATCAAACAGACGCAAAGTAAAAGTTGAGAATTCCTTCGATTTTAGGAAAATAAAAGGGATGTGGTTACTTCTTTAATGGTTGAAACTTGAAAGTGTAGTTTAAATATAGTTGGAAGACAAAAGAGAACAGAGACATGAAAATAGACATTTAAAAAGAAAAATGAAATGTGAAGAATGAGCAGAAAAAAAAAAGAGGGGAAAAACAAGAAAAGTAAATGGAGTTAATAAAAAAGACTGCAGCAGAAATGCAAATTCCAAGATGAAAAAACAAACAAAGAGAAAGCATACAAGTATATAATCCCTTAAAACCCTAATAACGTGAAATTTGAGGCCTTAACTATAACTAGTCAAGTCTTTGGTCGTTACCTATAGAAATTGGAAGTAACCAAACATTCACCACTACTGTTTATGAGCAATTACACTAACATGGCGTCATATGCAACACAATAGTTCTTCGTCACCTCACCATAGTAAATAGGAGAGAAAATAGAATTAATTTCAACGGAGTAGAGTTTAAGGATTGCACAAATCAAATCTCTTATATTATGGATCTTTTAATTACCGACTCCATGGGTCTTACACAGAAGCTGCATTCTGCAATCCCTTTTTGTATAGTTAACTTTAATATCCTACATTAGTTATTGGTTTGAACTTTGAAGTGCCTGGAGTTTTGTATTTCGTATTCCCATGAGGAGGATTTTTGAGGTATTTTTTGGGGTGTAAAGATGTACACATGTTTTCCCCTTTGGAATTCCTTATTTTTTATGCTTTTGATAAGTTTTCCTGGCTATAATTCTTGAAATAATTCAATAGATTACTTTTCAAAACGATAATAAAATAATAGATGCAGCCAACTAAAGTTTTGTATATCTTTCTACAAAAATGATGAATCTCGATAATTTCATTTACAAAAAAATATATATCTTATATGTATAAAACTATCAATGAAAACAGTAATGTAATTTAGCAAAAAATAAAAACATTAATGTATTACTCCCCATTCCCATTTTAAGCGACCCTCTCTTTTGGGTATGTTCAGCACAAATTTTAGAACATGCCGAACCACAAAATATAATTTCTACAAAAATGTATTATAGTTTTATATATTTCTAATATAGTTGAAAATATATTATATTATAAGGGAAAATGTTAAAAATATAATGTATAAATATGTATTCAATACAATTTTAAAATCCATGTTGAACTACCAAAAAGGCGGGATAAATAAAAATGGGACAAGGGGAGTATAAGTTAAATACAATTGTTGCTTAATAAAAGACATTTTCTATATTTATTTCCTTTTGGTGGTGGGATGCCAATAATTAGAACAAAATGTCGACAGCAGAAAAGGGGAAGAGGAAGAAGTGAGAACTAAAAGAATTAAGAAGGATGGAGAAGTAGAAGGAGCTCAGAGAGGTTGTGAGGAGGAGGTCATTTTGTTCGCCATTACATGTTACTAGTATTAGTAGGCAAACCTAAAGAATGCAAGAAAAAAAAAGTCCTACTTAATAATACAATAGCTAAGAATAAGAAGAAAGCTATAAGTTAAACCTAAAATTGATCCTTCAGTGACAAACATAGTAATTTCCTTATCATGGACAGGCTTGATCTCATCGAGTGGTAAACAAGTATAAGAAGCTTTTCATACTAGAACATCAATACAAAATAAATAAATAAGTTACGTGAAATATAAAGCTACCATCATCTTGATGCAATAACTCTGTAATAATTTACTAGACAATCCTATGTAACATATATAGAAGAAGAGATATAGGGAAGGGAAACAAAACAATGAAAACAAAAATTGTTTGTAATTTGAGCTAGCATCCTTACCTCATAGGGATCAAAATAAGTTCGAACAAGAAGATGCTCAAGCCGCAAGTATCTTTCAGGTTGCTCCTGTTTCATGACACCCATCGCCTGGGTTTGCCTTAGTATAGCCCGTGCAGTGTCCATTTCTCGAAGTTCAATCATTTCTAAAACAATCTACAATAAATAAAGAGTAAACAGGAGAGTCTAAGACGTGCCAAAACCGGAAAACCAAGGGGGGAAAGAAATGAGAAAAGGCTTTTCTAATTTCATTCATATAAAAGCAGACAACTAGGGCATCCACATGACCCTGCTGCAGCAAAGTTTGGGTTCAGTATTCACTATATTTTGCCAACATAGTGACTTAAATTCCATCTGACCAAATATTTGCAATCCAGAAACATACCAAGTAGATGGGTCAAGTTAAGTGAGATGATCGTGTAAAAAGAAATGGTAGAGGAAATGAGGAATGCAACCACTTGAGTTAGAGAAATGGAAAAATAAAAGAAAGAGTATGGCAACTCGCTTGGCGGTATAGTGTATCAACTGTAATACCACTACATACATTGAGGTCTCCTTAGACTTGGAACCATTTCGACCTCCTGACTTAAATAGTAACTACCTAACAATTAAACACCACATTGAAGACATACATATATATATATATACACACACACACACACGTATATATCTAAGTGCCGTTGTTTTTAAAATAAAATTATTTTTAATTTATTTTATATAGTGATATAAAATATATTTTTTGAATTTCAAATTGACTTACTACTACTATTAGAATGACCATAAATTTTGCTTAAAAACGAATGACTACAGATCACATATTGAGTGTTACTAATGTGATTCTTTTGTTATTTTTAATTTAATATTAAGTTTTTATATAGTTTCAAAAATTAATATTTAGTTTTTATAATCAATCCTTCGTATTTATATATGGATTTTTAATTAGAGTTCAAAGTTGAGTGAAAACCTAAAAGCCTAAATGTAGTGTTCAAGTCATATTCTATTGTCTAATTAATTAACTAAATAAATTCTGTAAAAAATAAAATTATTGTAAAATAATAAGTTACGATCATGATTTTAGTTTTAAAAGGTAATTAAATTTTGATTAGTAATATATAATTCAGGATTTTTTTTTAACATTAATTAACTTAAGGTCTCCTATATGAAATAAAGTTGTTACTAAATTTTAAATCATTAATATATTTTGTATTACAATTTTTTATATTATTTATTATTTACTAATAATATTTTCTTATATTTTTAATATATAGTTATTTAGGAATATAATTGTTGTACAATAATGAGTTGCCATTATGATTTTAGTTTTAAAAGCTAGCTAACCAAATTTTAATAACTAATATATGAGTTAGAATTTTTTGTAACATTAATTAACTAAACGGTTCCAATATGTAATAGAATTGGTAACTAAAATAATCATTAATATATTTCTAATATATAATATAATTTTGATATTAATTATTATATGTACTCATAATATTTTTAATATATAGTCCTTTAGAGACTAAAGTTGAGTAGAAACTTAAACTAAAATCGTAAATATGATTTTTAAGTTAAAATTTATTATATGACTAAATAATTAAAGGACTAATAAAAAATAAAATTGTTGCAAATAATAAGTTACTATTAAAGTTTGTAGGACCATAAAGAGAGTTTTAGTTCTAGTTAAATTAATCCTAACACTACTTCTAGTTAAATTCTAGGCCTATACCAAAAACCAAACACCAAATACCAAAGATGATGGCCAAAAAACTAAGTTTTGTCTTATTATATATTTATATAGATATATAGGTTAAATAAGTAAAAATACATATATATATATAACTATATATATAGGGGAGAGAGAGAGAGAGAGAAAGAGAGACATGCATTTCTTGATCAAACAAGTATTACATACCTGCTCATACAAATCCTCTAGTTTCTTTCTTGGAAGCTTGAGTTGTGACACTTGAGGCAGTATTGCATCCCACCTTCCACTGTTAATATCAGCAACAAATGTTTCTAGGCTGTCTACCGTATTCAGAGAAACCTGACACTCAGTTTGTAATGTTTGGAAAGCTTGGTGCAAAGAGTTTTCCTTGCAAAACTGAAGAACTATCTTAATTACACTGCATAAAAGAATGTAGATACTAAATCAATCACACTTAAGCAGTTATAATGTTTTCTATGGGTAGTTTTCATAAAAAGGCATGAAAAGGAGATAGCAGCATTAAACAACACAAATTGTGTGGTCAAACTACAAAGGCAAAACTCATGAGATCACACTAGGAAGCAGGGATTCTTCATTATCCCGACAAATTGACGTATGCCCACACTGGATACTCCAATTCTCCGGGACTTTTAAAAATTCTCTCCTCCTTTATAATTTATTTGTTTTGAATAATCTATATTTATTTTTTATGATTATAATTTATATTAAAGTTATATTGTTTGTTGAATTTTTTTGTTTTTCTTTTGTAGTATCTATTTCGTTGAATATTTTATCATATAAATGTAACCAGACGCAAACATATTTCAATATTTAATAATGAAATATATATTGAATCCCCCTGCACCTGAATCCCCATTTTTAAGATTTGATGAATCTTCATATCCCCATATGATGCACACATGTCCCCACACCCGTATCCCCACACCTGTATCCCTGCACCCTATCCATGCTTCTTAGGATCACAGGATCACAGTTAATAACCTGCAACACACTGCCTCACGTGTTTAAACATGTGGAAGTAGATATAATATATAAAAAATTAACAAGGGAATGCATCCTGAAAACCACAATGCTTTAAAATATGTGGAAGTAGACAACCACCATCATAAATAAAAACTTTAGCACAGTAATGCATAAGCTTTTGTACGAAATTTGGCGATGGCATTTCTAAAGTATAAACACTACCTGTGATTGCCTATGCTCTGTTAGTTTGAAGTTAAAAGCAGGTTCCCTATAAAGAACTCAATGAAATGATTTTATACAATATTACTTTAGACAAGAAAGGATTATTTTATAGATGTAGACGAGTGTTAGGCCTAAAGACTAGTAATCCTCTACTAAATAAAAACAAAGAAAAGATAGTGCAGGAATAAAACAAACTTGTTAATGTGCAACATGCTGACTTTTGTTATGAACAAATATGTTATCCAAAGTTTCATAAGCCCCAAGTGTTAGTCAATTTTGGCCCAAAAAACTGACTATACATGTATTCAATAAAGGTGACAGTGTCAGAGTATGACATACATTGCAAGACAAGTTCAGAATTTAATTGACCATTTTGATCAACAATATATCTATTGTTTTGCTTTATTCAAGGTAGTCTCTCTTTACGGCACTTGCATCTCACTCATTTTTCCAGCATTTTCTACTACACGTTTACATAGATCAGCAGTGAACATCGTCAATAAAAGGTAGTATTCTACAGAGCCAATGTATCTCATCCCAAACAATTGAAGTTCAAAGAGTTAGTGAGAGAGAGAAGCTCATTCCAGTATACTCTTTAGAGTTTTGTATATACCCAATTGTGCTAATTATCCTGCAAGGATTATTTGGTGTATTTGGGGTTTGGATCGAGTGTTTGAGGTTCTACCCCTTCTGTATTCATAATTTCTCATAGTGAATACTTTTGACATCTTCGCCCATGGATTAAGCCTCACGCCAAACCACGTAAAATTTCCCATCTCGGTGTCTGATTAATTTCTATTTTACCACCAAATATTCTCGTGACCATTTAACTCCAATAATACTGCTCCAATAATACTGATCAGCTCAATTTCATAACAAACTGGTAACAGAGCTACTTGGTATTTTTGATATTGTTTAGAGTTTTCAAGATGCCGACAAAATACGAGATCCATAAACTTGATGCCAAAATTAGTTTCTGTATATGGCGTGTCAAAATGTGCCCTTTGTTGGTCCAACAAAACTAACATAAGGTATTTTTGAAACAAAACAAAAATTTCCCGTTGTGAAAAATGTTGCCAAAAGGAGCTAGACGGAAATGCCGAAAAGAGAGATTACCTTGAATAAAGCAAAACAATAGTTGTATTTGTTGATCAAGATAGTGGACTAAATTCTGAACTTGTCTTGCAAAGTGTGTTATGCTATGACACTGCCACTTTTGTTGAATGAATATATAATTAATTTTTATGTGCCAACATTGACTAACAACTATTTACCATCAAATTTCTAGATTTCATATAACTCTATAACATTCATCAATGGGTTACGTAATAGGCATACTTTCCTTCATACGAAGTGTAGCGATTCTGCTTGAGATACAGTCTATTGGTAAGAGATGTCGACCATAATTTTTTTTGTGGTGCCTTCCTTCACGACTTCATATAACACCTTGTCTGCTACGTTAAGAACAATTGCACTGCAAGCCTTCTCGTGTCCGAGAGTTTTTCTTGTATTTCCCTTAATTACAGTGTTTGTGGGTCACTATTGACCCAATAAAATTGAATATACATGCATTAACAACAATGGCAGTGTCATAACATGACATAATTTGCAAGACGAAGTTCAGGTCCACTATCTTGAATTTTTGATCAACAAATATAGTAATTGTTTTGCTTTATTCAAGGCAGTCTCCCTTTTCGGCATTTCCATCTCACTCCTTTTTCCAACACTTTTGGTTATTCGTTCACATAGATTTAGGCGGTAAACTTCGTCTATAAAAGGGAGTATTTTATAGAGAAAATGTATCCCAACCAACTGAAGGTGATGAGGGTGGAAGTAAAAGAAATTTAATATTATTAGGTTATCATTATATATTACTCCCTCCGTCCCTATTTAAATGACGTTTTAGAGTTTTTCATTTGTCCCTAATTATTTGACGTTTGTTCAAATCTAGGAGAATTAATGACAATTTTTCCAAAATTACCCATCATTATTGTTCCTACTTTTTTGATACTTTAAACTCTTTCTCTCTTTCTCTCTCCTTATCCCAACAAAACTCTTTTTATCCCAATAAAACTCTCCTTATCCCAACAAAAGATTTAAGGGTATTATAGACAATTGACTACTATATTTAATGTTTTCCAATCATTATCTTAATACTCGTGCCCATCTCTAAAACGTCATTTAAATAGGGACGGATGGAGTATTATTTATGGATAATTTCAATGTAATTAGTTTATTTAATAGATAATATTAGGATATATCATATATTTAATTATATTAGTATAATACTCTAGAATTTTAATTATTTAAGGTAGTACAAATTACTAGGATTTTATTTCCTTATTTAATTAGGTTACTTAATATTTTACTTAGCCTCCAAGTATTAGTGTTTTTTCTATGCCTATATAAACAGTTGTAATCCATTATTATTAATTATTGAATGATTGATATTATTGAATTGAGCATTGTGCTTGTGGCGTTTAGCCTAATTATCTTCGACTTCCCTTTCTTCCTTCCTACATCAAAGGTCAAAGAGTTAATGAGAGGCTCACTTCAATATATACTCTTTATTAGAATTTTGTATATACCCAATTGTGACAATTATCCAGTGAGGATTATTTGGAGTTTATGTTGAGTGTTTGAGTTGCGATCAATTGTATTCATAATTTTTCATATTAGGCCTCACGCCAAATCTGAAATCACATAAAATTTCTTGTCTCTTCGTGTGTGGTTTGACCTATATTTTACCACCAAATATTTTTGTAATCATTTAACTCCAACAACACCAATTTGCTCAATTTCATAACTCAAGGTATACCAAGAATTGCAACTTTTAAAGGATTTTCCCAATTGATTGAAAGTGTAAAATCATATGGGTCTACAAAGTGCAGACCACTCAATACAATGTTCCCTTGGCAACTGAATCTCAGAGTGACCTGAATATCCAGAATGATTCACAAGCATATGCATTATCATAGTGCTCTTGCAGGACCACAGCAAATATTATGAAGTTTTTAGTAAGACCACTGAACCAGCATTGCAGTTCCAAAGGTCATATAGATGTCATTAAAATGGAAGACAGTCGTTACTGCTTTTATTTCTAGTTTTCACTTTTTAGTTCCAAACAAAATATTAATAAAACTATCAAGTACAGGGGGTTTTCGTCTATCAGCGTATGGAGCGCGTAGTGTGCTTGGAGTTCTAAATCTACAAGCAACTTGTTTTAAACAAACTTTAAACACAACTTATATAACTCACACACACAACGCTCAAATGCACCACACCATTTTTAGTGCAGTGTCTAAACGCATTAAAAGCTACCGACTGCAAAAGCTAGGTAAACGCTGGTAACGCTAAGATTAATGGTGATAAGTAGAAACCAAGACTTACATTATTCAAAGCCCAGTCCCCTTTCCTTCACTCATTCTCAATTCTTAAAGAAAACATCAGAAAAAGAGAATAATATCACAAATTCATTAATTTTCTACTTGAAACGAAACCTCCATCAACTGGGAAATAGTTGATTCTACGCATTAAGCATTAAAACTTGAAATTCATCGTTGTTTAACTAATTTTTTATCCAGTTTGTTTTCTTACAATTTAGGATTCTTGATAATCATAACCGAAAAACAAAAACTAGAGGGTAAAATATAAACAATTTGGGGGTAAATAGAGCTTACTCTCGAGCTTCGATTTCTAGGGCAGACATTGATGTTCTGCTGAATAAAAACGAATTTCTTCAACTTCAACTCGGAACTTATGAACGTCCAAAAAAATTGCAGCTTTTGGATGAAGAATTGGAACAGGAGATATATAGAGAGAAATAGTAAGAATAAATATGTAGAAGATATTGCCTGAGGAGGGTTTATCAGTAGCGTTGGACAGTTCGAAGTGTAAACCCACGGGGATATACAGAAATGAATCCGGTTAAATTTAACTCGAATTACGATTGCAAAACTTAAAATTATATCATGTTTTCAAAAAATATTATTATTAATATTTATAATTAAAAAATGAACAATATTTTATTTTAAAAAAATAATACTCCTAGTAATAATAATTTAATGGATTCATAGCTTATGTAACAATTTGGTCAAATTTGAGTTCAAATTAAATTACACCAAAATTTAATCTATTATTCTAATAATATTTTTTTTAGACTCGCTCAAAAGGTTAAGATTAAAAGTGTATAATACCATATGTAATGATCTCTCTTAAACCCAAACTTTGTATCAAATTATTATCCCAAGAGTATTGTACCCAAAATTGGTCCACACAAACCCATTTTGAGTTATCAAAATACATACTATAAAATTCGAATACAAATTTTCCTAATTACAACTATTAAACTGTCGCACAAAATACGACAACATACATACGGTGAGTTTCAATACAAATATTGTACCGTATCTAGTACAACAATATTCACACCCAACTTAAATTCTCAATACGATTATTGTCACACTATTTTATAATGTATTGATATACTTCTACAGTTTCGGATCATCACTCTATTCTCCGGCTAGTCTCACCTATACTCTTTTTTCTAAGAAGAACAATGGAACAAAAAAGAAAATGATGAGCTAAGTAAAGTTTATCATGACTAAGATAACTAAAAATAAATCTTTAACCTTCAACAATAATAAATTAGAGAGTTATGATAATGTAAATTTTCAACAATAACTGCAGCGAAACAAATAATCTATTAGAAGAGTCAAGTAGAACATAATGTTTACTATCTTCTCCTATTTGAAAATTCCACCATCAATATTTTATCCTTGTAACACCAATCAACGTTTTCTCTTTGCACCCAGTCCAAAGAGAACTTTCACTACATGTTTTTGCATGTAACACTAAGAATCATAATTTTACCAATATACAATTCTTGTTCATAATCATGCGAATCAACAGTTTATATTTGCCTGTGAGCCAAAGATATTCAATTATAGCATCAATGGTCATGATCACATGTCAAAAAAAACTTTCACCACGTGTCCTTGACATACCGACCAAAGACACCAAACAATTATATCGTCTTTGCACCTATGTCAAAGACGTTCACCATAACTTGATTCTTTGATGATTAGTACAAGTAACAATAATATAAAGAATGAACAGAAGTTGTATGAATAATGAGATAAAAGAATAAACATTCGAGATTTAATATTTAATTTGTTAAGAGTCTAATAATTTCTAAATTGTCAACATGATGACCAAAATGTCGAGTCAAATTCAAAAATGATATTCAAGATTCATGTAACGCCCCCAAAATAGGTATACACAACTCATTATAATTTGCCAAATACATGGAACATAATTCAAATACAAACTTAATTTACACAATACGATAAAACGTAGCTGAGAGTTTTAACACGAATATTGTCTCGTAGACAATATCCAAACTCAAATAGAGTCCTCATTACAGTTATTATCACATTATTTTATATAATAATGAGGACTACTATAGCCATCATCACTCCATTCCCCGACTAGTCCCAGCTATATTGTGACGCCCCCAAAATAGGTATACACAACCCATTCGGAATCGCCAAATACATGGTACATGTAAGACCCCAACTTATTATAAATAAAATTGAATTTTTCTTTATTCATTATTCTAAATTAATAAGGGTTAATTTGATATAATGCTTTGGTTATGGGTGAAATGTGAAAATTTTGCAAAATAAACAAGTGGTTATAAAATAATCATTGTTGTCGGGGAATATTCGTTTGGTCGTGGAATATTCTTTTTTTCGGGAAATATTCGTACGACGGCGCAGCCATTTGTGGGCCCCATACCGGAAAACGATTGGATGAAAGAAAACGACAAAGATTGAGTTTTATAAATAACGGCGTAAATTATTACCGTTAACACTGTAGGGTTACCTGGTGGTTAAAATACAATAATACGCGTGGTTGCACAGTAGCATACGGTATTGCACAATATTGTTGAATTATTGATTCGTACGTAAGAAGGCACTACTCAATAATTGTTACAATAGTTACTGTTCATTATTTTATTATATTGATTCAATAATTGCTGCATTGTTAGTTTATATTATTATTGTTTCAATAATTGTCACTGCACAATATTTCTCATTACCAGATCAGTAATTCATATTATTTGAATAATATTATTAGATAGCATTATTAGAAATGTCTAGAAAGTTCTGTCAAGGAGAGGTTTGGTCATCTAATTGCGCGCCAGTAAGTAGAAATCCATTTGAAAAACCCCCTCTTTCCTAGGAACGGCCTGGTTGTCATAATTGTGATTCTGTAATATTATTTGTAAATAATTAATTATTGATTTATATGATAATGAAATATTTATTTGATATAAATGATGGATATATTTATTTTATGCGGTTATAATTGAAGGAATTAATGTTGAGGTATTTTTGTCAAAATGGAGATATTAAAAATTAAATCACTATTCTTGAGATATATTACGTGAGTTATAATTTTTAATCTGACCGTTGGATCGATGTGATTTTTAGATATGTTATACATATATAAGTTGAGTATATGTCCACAAATTTTGAACCGTTAAAAATGAACGAATGATTTGTTATGAATTTTAAGAGGTGTCTGATTCGGAAATTAGGGTTATAATTGATTTTGGTGGAAAATTCTAGAATTGAGTGGGCCCCACATGTGGTTGGTGAAAAAAATGTGCTGAATTTTATTTCAAATGTGGTGGGTGGTAATAGTAGCAGGTAAAGCCATCAGGTAGCAGGTCAAGTCTGCTTCGGCGGGCTAACATTTTCCTATAAATAGAGGGCTAAGTTAGAATTGAAAATCACACCAGAAACATAAGCTTTCTCTCTTTTTCTCTCTTTCTCTCTATATTATCGAGCGTATTCTTGTGAGTATACTTTGAGTGTTGTTATACGGTACGAGTTTCTGTTAGCACTATACCGAAATTCAGTCAAAAGTGCGGTTATTTTGAGGTAAGGGATGTTGTTTCTTCTTAAATGATATTATCTTCTTCAATATCATTATGCCGAAATATAGTTTTGAACTTTTTATCAATTTTGGAACTTGTTGTGTCGGGATTACTATTCACGTATACGACACTATTCACGTATACGACACTATTCACGAATACACCGAAAAATGAAAATTCTCCTTTTTGTCCAAAATGTCTATTTTGGCTACTATCTTTGATTGTATCCATATTTTGATCGTTATTTTTGAATTCTGCTTCAAAATTGGCTATTATGAAGTATTATTGATCTTGGATAAATTGTTATACGAATCCCTAATATTTGTCCTTCTATCTCACTGGATTCGTTCTTAAAAATATTTTTCATAATCCTCAGTCCTTAATGATGGTATTATTGAATATCTTTGGCCTGTAGTGCAAAGATGAATTATTAAACTGATGAATATCTTTGGCCCGTAGTGCAAAGATGAACAGGTGTTGAGATGAACATGACAAACCGATGATATAAATGAATATCTTTGGCCTGTAGTGCAAAGATGATTAAAAATGTATATTGATTGTTGTTACAGGGATAAAATATTGATGATGGACTCTTAAATATTAGAAGATAGTAGAATTCATCCTCTATGTGACTCTTCTAATAGATTGCTGTTTCCGCTATAGTTGTTGATCTAAAACTTGTTGTCTATTGTATTCTATCAGATTTTTCCCTGTTGAAGACTAACGATAATTTGTTGTATATTATCTTAGTCATAATATTCTTTACTGGGCTAGTTGAGCTCACCCTTTTCCTTTTTGTTCCATTTTTCTTATCAGGAGGTGAGAACATAGCAAGATCGAGTCGGGATATAGAGTGATATTTCTAGAAAGTTGTTTTAGCAGTCCTCACTATTTCTGTAAAATAGTGTTTGAATAATTATAATGAGGACTTATTTGCGTGTGGATATTGTCTAGATGACAATATTTGTATTTAAACTCATAGTATGTATTGTCGTATTTCACACGACATTTGTATTATTGAAGTAGTAGTTTGCTTTATGTACCATGTATTTGGCGACTCAGAATGGGTGTTGTATACTTGTTTTGGGGGCGTCTCAGTTGGTATCAAAGCTTAGGGATATGGTCTCCATCGGAGATCGGGGAATAGAACTAGGAGGGGAGAGATGAGTAAATCCTTTGCTAGTGTGTCCTACTAAGCTTATTTGTTGGTTGGTTATAATATAGGGATATTATGTGATATGTTTAATTAACCCTTGTTTTATGGCAGTATTTAAGAATGGCTGCTGAGAACGTTAACAATGGAGTGTACGAGACTGTGGAGCAACCTTTAGTCACAACCCAGGAGAACGTGCAACAGGAAGACAATATTCCTCATGTAAACAACATTACCGACCAAACGATGAATAATGGAATGTTTAGGAGCTTTTTGCAGTTTATGCAAAATCAGACGAGAGAGACTCGTGTACAAAATACGGGTGGAAATGATAGTAACGCGCGGTCTATCACAGCCAAGCAGTTCAAGGAGTTGGGACCACCAGATTTCCATGGAAAGCTGGATCCGATCAAGGCAGAAACGTGGGTCCAGAAAATTACCAAGATTACTAGTGGGAATCTGTGAAGCGTACCCAACCAGATGCACTAAACATGTCTTGGGAAAGATTTCAGAAACTTTTCAATGACAAGTACTTTCCTGAAAGTATTCGTCATATGAAAGAGGTAGAGTTTATTAGACTCGAACAGAATAACATGACGGTGTCTCAATACGAGGCAAAGTTCACAGAGTTGTCCAGGTTTGCACCTCATTTGGTGGAGAATGAGGAACGTATGACGCGGATGTTTCTGAGAGGTCTAAAACCCGAGATTCGTCAATACCTTATATCTCATAAATTTTTTTTATATTCAGATATTGTAAACAGGGCTCAGTTGTTAGAACGAGATAGTGAGTATACTCAATCGAGGGACCACAACCAGGGTCATATCGGTGACAACAGTCATCAGAACGATAATAACCAGCGAGGAAGGAAGAATACGGACAAAGGCGGTAACCACTCAGGTGGTAATCGTGGCCATGATAATAGAAGAGGTGACTCAAGTGGAAATTTTAGAAAGAGAAGATTCAACAACGACAGAAAGACATCAGCACCAGCACCAACACCATCACCAACAACAAATTCTAGGGGAGGAGAACGACCGCCAGTTAGATGTTACAAATGCGGGAAGGAGGGACATATTAGCCCAAACTGTCCACAACAATCCAAGGTATGTTACAACTGTGGAAAAGAAGGCCACATCGCTCGAGATTGTACTATAGCGAAACCAATGTCAGCGGGAGTGGTGATTCCAAAGGCTGTCCCGGATAAGTCGAAATCAGCGGTTCCTAGAAGAGCGTTTGCCGTGACTGGGCAAAACGTGAGGAACCCAAACGAAGTGATCACGGGTAAGCTAATCTTGAATTCTTGCGAAGTTTATACCTTACTAGATACCGGTTCTACCCATTCTTTTATTTCTCCTTCTTGTGCTCAACGTTTAAACTTGACTCCGGAGAAATTAAATTTTGATTTATCTGTTGAAACTCCATTGGGTGAAACCTTCGTTACATCTACAGTTTATAAATCTTGCATGATCCAAGTTAGTACTATCACATTACCTGTGGATCTTATCTCTTTAAAGATACTTGCTTTTGATGTGATTTTAGGAATTGATTGGTTAACCACTCATCATGCCAAAATTGATTGTTTTCGTAAGGTTGTTAGTTTTTATATTCCTAACCAACCTGTCATACGAATTAAAACCACTAAACCACTAAAATCAGTCACTGTCATATCAAGCCACAAAGCTATTCGTTTATTGAAAAACGGATGCCAAGCTTTCTTAGCCCATGTTATGGATTTGAACAGAGACATGTCAGATTTGGATAATATTTCTGTTGTTAAAGAATTTCTTGATGTATTTCCCGAAGAACTTACCGGTCTACCCCCGGAACGTGAAGTTGAATTCTTTATTGACCTTGAACCGGGTACAAAACCCATTTCTAAAACCCCATATAGAATGGCTCCTATTGAACTTCAGGAGTTAAAAGTCCAACTACAGGAATTGTTAGACATCGGTTTCATTCGTCCTAGTACATCTCCTTGGGGTGCTCCTATTTTATTCGTAAAGAAGAAAGACGGGAGTATGCGACTTTGTATTGACTACCGAGAATTAAACCATGTCACCATCAAGAATAGGTATCCACTACCTCGCATTGATGACCTGTTTGACCAATTGCAAGGAGCACAATTCTTTTCAAAGATCGATCTTCGTTCTGGATATCATCAGCTGAAGATTAAAACTGAAGATATTCCAAAGACTGCCTTCAGAACTCGGTACGGTCATTATGAATTCTTAATGTTGTCTTTCGGATTGACTAATGCCCCTGCTGCCTTCATGGATATGATGAACCGAGTATTCAAAGAATATTTGGATCAATTCGTTGTTGTCTTTATTGATGACATCCTCATCTATTCCAAAAGCCGTGAAGATCATGGGCACCATTTGAAGCTAGTACTTCAAAGACTTCGTGAACACAAGCTGTATGCCAAGTTAAAGAAATGCGAGTTCTGGCTTGAGGAAGTAGCATTCCTTAGGCACGTGGTGTCAAAACATGGAGTATCTGTGGACTCGGCGAAGATTGAAGCAATACAAAGTTGGGAGCAGCCAAAGTCGGTGACCGAAGTGCGTAGCTTTTTGGGCTTAGCTGGTTATTATCGGAGATTCGTGGAAGGATTTTCTCGAATCGCTACTCCGTTAACTCAGCTGACTCGGAAGGATGTAAAATTCGTATAGAACGAGGAATGCGGGAAGAGCTTCCAAGAGCTCAAGAGGAGACTCATTTCGGCACCTGTTCTAACAATACCATCTAGTTCGGATGGATTTGTTATCTACAGCGATGCTTCTGGCAAGGGGTTAGGATGTGTTCTCATACAACATGGGAAAGTCATAGCCTATGCCTCGCGACAACTCAAAGAATATGAGAGGAATTATCCTATTCATGATCTGGAGTTGGCAGCAGTCGTATTCGCATTGAAGATATGGAGACACTACTTGTACGGGGAGAAAGTGGAGATTTATACGGACCATAAAAGCCTCAAATATTTCTTCACCCAAAAAGAACTCAACGTGCGGCAACAACGTTGGCTTGAGTTTGTTGAAAGATTACGATCACACTATTCAATATCATCCTGGAAAAGCGAACGTAGTAGCTGACGCATTGAGTAGAAGATCATATGCGAGTACGAGTTCAATATTGTCAATGCAAAGGCCCATTTTGTATGACTTGCAAAGGATGGAGGTAGAATTAAAGACTCCAGGGACCCACATGATGATGGCGAATATACGAGTAGAACCGACTTTAATTGATAAAGTTAAAGCTGCTCAAGCTACGGACCTGGGGCTGATACAAATGAAGAAGAAAGTGCAAGAAGGTGCTATTCCAGAAGCAAGAATCGATGAAGAAGGAATACTTCAAGTCAACTCTAGACTTTGCGTTCCGAATAATTCTGACTTGAAGCATAGAATCATGATGGAGGCACATAACACCCCGTTTGCAATCCATCCTAGGAGTACCAAAATGTACCATGATATTCGACACACATTTTGGTGGAACAATATGAAGGGAGAGATCGCGGAGTTTATCTCGAGGTGTTTAACTTGTCAACGTGTAACGACGGAGCATCAAATACCAAAAGGTCCATTACAACCACTTGAGATTCTGGAATGGAAGTGGGAACACATTACTATGGATTTCGTTACGGGTCTTCCCAAGGTTTCTCAAGGTATAGATGCGATTTGGGTTATTGTTGATAGATTAACCAAGTCTGCCCATTTCTTGCCGATACGTGAGACTTATTCCCTTGAACGTCTTGCTCGTATGTACGTGAATGAGATTGTGAGATTGCATGGCATACCAGTATCCATAGTTTCGGATCGTGACCCAAGATTCACCTCACGATTTTGGGTTAGCTTGCAGAAAGCTATGGGCACGGATTTACGATTTAGTTCGGCATACCATCCTCAAACGGACGAACAATCAAAGAGGAATATTCAAACCCTCGAAGATCTATTAAGACTTTGTGTCCAAGATTTTAAAGGAAGTTGGGATAAGTACTTGCCATTGGTGGAATTCTCCTACAACAACAGTTATCAAGCAAGTATAGGCATGGCTCCATTTGAGGCATTGTATGGACAAAAGTGTCGATCTCCAGTATGCTGGGACGAGGTGGGAGAAGCAACGTTGTTGGGACCAGAATTAGTACGCATGACTACAGAAAAGATCAAAATGATTCGACAATGTATTCACACTTCACAAGATCGACAAAAGAGTTATGTTGATCTTCATCGAAAAGTCGTGGAATTTAATATTGGGGATCATGTACTGTTACGTGTTGCTCCATGGAAGGGAGTTACAAGATTTGGAAAGAGAGGAAAGCTCAATCCAAGATTTGTTGGTCCATTTGAGATTCTTGACCGAATAGGAAATGTGGCTTATAGACTCGCATTACCTCCAAGCATGTCTCGTGTTCATAATGTTTTTCATGTATCTATGCTTTATAAATATGTGAAAGACCTGAACCACATTATTGCGTTAGAACCAGACGAGATAGCTGAAGATTTAACATACGAGGAGATACCTGTTGAGATTTTGGATAGGAAAGAGCATGTCTTACGCACGAAGGTTATACCACAAGTTAAGGTTTTGTGGAGAAACCATGCTATTGAAGAAATGACCTGGGAGTTGGAATCAGAAATGAAAGCGAGGTACCCTCATCTGTTTGAAACACCAGGTACGTACGTCAATTTCGAGGACGAAATTTTATAAGGAGGGGAGGTTGTAAGACCCCAACTTATTATAAATAAATTTAAATTTTTCTTTATTCATTATTCTAAATTAATAAGGGTTAATTTGATATAATGCTTTGATTATGGGTGAAATATGAAAATTTTGCAAAATAAACAAGTGGTTATAAAATAATCATTGTTGTCGGGCAATATTCATTTGGTCATGGAATATTCTTTTTGTCGGGGAATATTCGTACGACGGCGCAGCCATTTATGGGCCCCATATCGGAAAACGGTTGGATGAAAGAAAATGACAAAGATTAAGTTTTATAAATAACGGTGTAAATTATTACCGTTAACACTGTTGGGTTACCTGGTGGTTAAAATACAGTAATATGTGTGGTTGCACAGTAGCACACGGTATTGCACAATATTGTTGAATTATTGATTCGTACGTAAGAAGGCACTACTCAATAATTGTTACAGTAATTACTGTTCATTATTTTATTATATTGATTCAATAATTGCTGCATTGTTAGTTTATATTATTATTGTTTCAATAATTGTCACTGCACAGTATTTCTCATTATCAGATCAATAATTCATATTATTTAAATAATATTATTAGATAGCATTATTGGCAATGTCTAGAAAGTTCTGTCAAGGAGAGGTTTGGTCATCTAATTGCGCGCTAGTAAGGAGAAATCCTTATCGGAAAGCCCCCTCTTTCCTAGGAACGGCCTGGTTGTCATAATTGTGATTCTGTAATATTATTTGTAAATAATTAATTATTGATTTATATGATAATAAATATTTATTTGATATAAATGATGGATATATTTATTTTATGCGGTTATAATTGAAGGAATTAATGTTGAGGTGTTTTTGTCAGAATGGAGGTATTAAAAATTAAATCACTGTTCTTGAGATATATTGCGTGAGTTATAATTTTTAATCTGACCGTTGGATCGATGTGATTTTTGGATATGTTATACATATATAAGTTGAGTATATGTCCACAAATTTTGAACCGTTAAAAATGAACGAATGATTTGTTATGAATTTTAAGAGGTGTCTGATTCGGAAATTAGGGTTATAATTGATTTTGGTGGAAAATTCTAGAATTGAGTGGGCCCTACATGTGGTTGGTGAAAAAAATGTGCTGAATTTTATTTCAAAAGTGGTGGGTGGTAATAGTAGCAGGTAAAGCCATCAGGTAGCAGGTCAAGTCTGCTTCGACGGGCTAACATTTTCCTATAAATAGAGGGCTAAGTTAGAATTGAAAATCACACCAGAAACATAAGCTTTCTCCCTTTTTTTTTTCTCTCTCTCTATATTATCGAGCGTATTCTTGTGAGTATACTTTGAGTGTTACTATACGGTACGAGTTTCTGTCAGCACTATACCGAAATTCAGTCAGAAGTGCGGTTATTTTGAGGTAAGGGATGTTGTTTCTTCTTAAATGATATTATCTTCTTCAATATCATTATGCCGAAATATAGTTATGAACTTTTTATCAATTTTGGAACTTGTTGTGTCGGGATTACTATTCACGTATACGACACTATTCACGTATACGACACTATTCACGAATACACCGAAAAATAAAAATTCTCCTTTTTGTACAAAATGTCTATTTTGGCTACTATCTTTGATTGTATCCATGTTTTGATCGTTATTTTTGAATTCTGCTTCAAAATTGGCTATTATAAAGTATTATTGATCTTGGATAAACTGTTATACGAATCCCTAATATTTGTCCTTCTATCTCACTGGATTCGTTCTTAAAAATATTTTTCATCATCCTCAGTCATTAATGATGGTATTATTGAATATCTTTGGCCTGTAGTGCAAAGATGAATGATTAAACTGATGAATATCTTTGGCCCGTAGTGCAAAGATGAACAGGTGTTGAGATGAACATGACAAACCGATGATATAAATGAATATCTTTGGCCTGTAGTGCAAAGATGATTAAAAATGTATATTGATTGTTGTTACAGGGATAAAATATTGATGATGGACTCTTAAATATTAGAAGATAGTAGAATTCATCCTCTATGTGACTCTTCTAATGGATTGCTGTTTCCGCTATAGTTGTTGATCTAAAACTTGTTGTCTATTGTATTCTATCAGATTTTTCCCTGTTGAAGACTAACGATAATTTGTTGTATATTATCTTAGTCATAATATTCTTTACTTTGCTAGTTGAGCTCACCCTTTTCCTTTTTGTTCCATTTTTCTTATCAGGAGGTGAGAACATAGCAGGATCGAGTCGGGGTATAGAGTGATGTTTCTAGAAAGTCGTTTTAACAGTCCTCACTATTTCTGTAAAATAGTGTTTGAATAATTGTAATGATGACTTATTTGCGTGTGGATATTGTCTAGATGACAATATTTGTATTTAAACTCACAGTATGTATTATCGTATTTCACACGACATTTGTATTATTGAAGTTGTAGTTTGCTTTATGTACCATGTATTTGGCGACTCATAATGGGTGTTGTATACCTGTTTTGGGGGCGTCACAGTACATAATTCAAATACAAACCTAATTTACACAATACGACAAAACGTAGCTGAGAGTTTTAACACGAATATTATCTCGTAGACAATATCCAAACTCAAATGGAGTCCTCATTACAATTATTATCACACTATTTTATAGAATAGTGAGGACTACTATAGCCACCATCTTGGACCATCACTCCATTCCCCGACTAGTCCCAGCTATATTCTCATTTCCTGAAGAGGACAATGAAAGAAAAGGGTGAGCTCAACTAGCCCAGTTAAAAATATTATGACTAAGATAATGCAGAATAAATTATCTTTAGCCTTCAACAGTGTAAAACAGATAGAATACATTAGACAACAAGTTTAACTGCAGCGGAACAAGTAATCCATTAAAAGAGTCAAGTAGAGCATGATGTCTACCATCTTCTATGATTTGAAAGTTCATCATCAATATTTTATCTCTGTAACACAGCTTAATAAATATTCCACATTACCGAATTATCCATGCATTACGGGCCAAGGATATTCATTAGTATTACATCCACGAATCATCCATGCACTACGGGCCAAGGATATTCATTATTATCACCAGTGGTCATAATCATACCAACAACTGTCCATCAATGCACTACGGGACAATGAGAACTTTTACCACATCATTTGTAATATTACAGGTCATGATTATACCGATACATAATTCTTGGTCACAATCATACCAATCAACAGTCCATCTATGCACTACGGGCCAAAGATGACTTTCATCACAATATCAGCATGAGGATGATGACAATGATATAAGAATTCAATTAAGTGAGATTAAAGATAAATTTTAAAGATGTATAATTCAATTTACCCAGAGTTTAAGAATGTCCAAATTGTCAACATGATAACTACTTTGTGGAGTAAAATTCTAGAATAATATTCACGTATCAAAAATAATTTGAACAGAAAAGAAATCAATTTTTATCGTGAATAGTACCCCAGGTAAATAGTACTCGAGTAAATAGTACCTCGTGAATAGTACTTCGTAAATAGTGCTGTGAGACCCCAGATTTTATGAATAAAGATTTAGATTTCTCGAAATATTTTTTTGAATATTATGGTGTGGATATGATATAATATTATAGTTGTGGGTAATATTTACAAAATTTGCAAAGTAAGCAAGTGGTTATATAATATTCGATTGGTCGAGAAATATTCTTTTTAATAAGGAATATTCGTACGATGACACAATCATTGGTGGAACCCACAACGAAAGTATTGTCGTAGTAAGAAAATGACAAAATTATCTTTTTATAAAAATAACGGCGGAAATGTTACCATTAAAATTGTTGAACTACCCGGTAGTAAAAGTACAGTAATACGCGTGGTCGCATAGTAGCACGCGGTATTGGTTATTAATGCTTACGTGATAAGTCACTCAGTTATACTCAATTATTGCTACAGTAATTGATGCATCATATCTCTAATATTATTGATTCAATTATTGTTATAGTATCATCTGCATTATATTTTATATTATTAAATCAATAATTGAGACGACAAAGTTATTCATATTATTAAATTGTAATATTTACAATGTCTAAAAGTTCTGTCAAGGAGAGGTTTGGTCACATAATTGCGCGCTAATAAGGAGAAATCCTTATTGGAAAGCCCCCTCTTTCCTGGGAACGACCTGATTGTTAAATATTGTGAGTTATAATATTAATGATAAATAAGTTCGTGTTGATTAAAGATGAATTTGATAGTTTTATTGTGTTGGAATTATTAGTGTAAGTGAAAATTGACATTTATTTCGATATTAATTGATGTATGGAGGTTATATTGTTCAATCGGGTATTCGGGGCACTTTTTGTGTCGGAGTACTATTCACGAGTTACTATTAACGAGTTACTATTCACGAGTTACTATTCACGGGTTACTATTCACCTGATTACTATTCACTCTAGTATTATTCACTCGGGTATTTGGGACACTTTTCGTGTCAGAGTACTATTCACGGGTTACTATTCATCCGGTTACTATTCACTCTAGTATTATTCACTCGGGTATTTGGGACACTTTTCTTGTCGGAGTACTATTCACGGGTTACTATTCACCCAGTTACTATTCACTCTAGTATTGTTCACTCGGGTATTTGAGACACTTTTCGTGTCGGGGTACTATTCCCGAAGTACTATTCACCCGAAAAATATATTTTTTTTTGGTCCAAATCATTTTTGGGTACAATATTATTCCATGAGGAGATGTGCTAATTTTTCAGACCGTTGGTTGAAATTATAATAGTAAATCAATATGGATCATTGGTTTAAAGTTTTAATAGTGAATCAATATGGATCGCTGGTTTAAAGTTTTAATAGTGATTCAATATGGATCGTTGGTTTAAAGTTTTAATAATGAATCAGTATGGACCGTTGCTTTAAGTTTTAATAGTAAATCAATATAGATCGTCCGTTTAAAAGTAAATCAATCTAGACCGTTCATGAATTAGTTACTATTCAGTCCATTCTTCTATAAATAGAAGCTCATTCCTTCATTATTTCTTACGAATTCATTGAAACTCTAGAGAGAGAAATTATAGAGAGAAAGAAGAAGAGAAGTCTGCTACCTCACTTTTCCAATATCCAGTTTCTTTTAAGGTAAGAAATATTATTTGTTGTACTCGTAAGGGGTATTATTTCTTTCGTAATCATGAAGAGCGCTATTGTTATTCCATTCCTTATTATTATGTTGGAATAACCTGTCTATGTGAAGTACCGCATACATGGTGAAATTCTTCTGTTATTCCATTCTTTATTATTCTATTGGAATATTCTATCGGTGCGTATTACGCCTGACTTGGTTCAATTATTTATTATTCTATTGGAATAACCTGTCTGTGCGGTCTATCGCATGCATGGTGATTTCTGTTGTTATTCCATTCTTTATTATTCTGCTGGAATAACCTGTTTATGCGAAGTACCGCATACCTGGTGAAATTCTGTTGTTATTCCATTCTTTATTATTCTGTTGGAATATCTTATCAGTGCAAATTTCCCCTGACCTGGTTCCATTCTTTATTATTCTGTCGGAATATCATGTCTGTGCGTTTACGCATGACCTGATTCCATTATTTATTATTCTGTTGGAATATTCTCTCTGTGCGTTTACGTATGACCTGGTTCCATTCTTTATTATTCTATTGGAATAACATGTCTATGTGGATTACCACATGCATGGTGAATTCTTCAGTTATTCCATTCTTTATTATTCTGTTGGAATAACCTGTCTATGTGGATTACCACATGCATGGTTAATGATCCTTTATATTCATTCCTTGTTAAATTGTGAAAATGATCTTTCTACGTGGATTACGCATGGTGGGTGAAAATCCATTAGTAGTTTCGTAATTTTTCTGACCCTCAAAAATTCTGGAAAGTCATAATATAAGCGTTGGACTATTGATTATGATGAAAGTCATAATAAAAGCATTGGACTAATAAAAATCATGGGTATATGTAGTATTAGTAAGTGTTATGATGAGTTATGTTGGTTATTATGTGAAAACATGAAAGTTTCTTAGAAATTACAATGGGTTGAAAATCAGATTTTGGTGAAAATGGAACATGAAATTCAATTGACCATATCTCCTATTATATTTTGAATTTTTGAGTGTGGTCAAGATCTAGAGTTAGATCTATGAGTTTTCTAACTTATCCAAGTGGAATCACTGGAAAAGGTGTTGTAGATTTTCGTGTGGACTGGTTTTGACAAAGGAGTCAAAAACTGTAAAGTACCAAAAAGTTACTGCCCAAAAATTTAAAAGGGCATTTTTGGCCACTTAGTTTGTGAAATAAATTCCGGCCTTTTGGGACATGAAAATATATGGTATAAAGTACCCATTGTCCAAACATGAGCTCATTCTGACTTAAAATGACCAAGTTATGACCATTTTAATTTTTATGATTTTTTGACGAAAACGGCTATAACTGGAGTTCTATTACTCCGATGGCCACGAAATTTAAACTGAGGCTCACGTTAACATGTATAAGATTGTGTCAAGATATTGAAATTTTTGGAGTTAAGCATGATAGGGCTAATTTTTTTAGCTACACACTAAAAATAAATTTACAGTTGAATATCTTTGGCTTACATGCAAGATATACTGTTGATTATTGGTTTTACAGTTGTATATCTTTGGCTTACATGCAAGATGTACTGTTGATTATTGGTTTTATAGTTGTATATATTTGGCTTACGTGCAAGATGTACTGTTTATTATTGGTTTTACAGTTGTATATCTTTGGCTTACGTACAAGATAAATTGTTTAATGGTATGATTATAACCAGGGATCATTCGGTATAATCATGACACGTAATGTTATAGATGATGGGATAAAAGTCCTCAGTGTCCTGTAATGCATTGATGGACAATTTTTGGTATGATTATGACCAGGGATTATTCGGTATAGTCATGACCATTGATGATTTAATGAATATCCTTGGCCTGTGGTGCAGGGATGATTAGATGATGTTGTTTTTTTATTAAGTTGAGTCTCAGCGATAAAAATTGATGAAAACATTTTAAACCATATAAGATAGTAGATTTTATTCTCTACTTGACTTTTCTAATGGATTGCTTGTTCCGCTGCAGTTAAACTTGATGTCTATTGTATTTTATCAGTTTAACATTGTTAAAGACTAATGATAATTTATTCTGCATTATCTTAGTCATAATATTTCTTACTGGCTAGTTGAGCTCACCCTTTCTTTCACTGTTCTCTTCAGGAAATGAGAATATAGTTGGGACGAGTCGGGGAACGGAGTGACGGTCCAGATGATAGCATTAGTAGTCCTCACTATTCTGTTAAATAGTGTGACAATAAATGTAATAAGGACTCTATTGAATGTGGATATTGTCTAGATGACAATATTCTTATAAAAACTTTCAGTTTATGTTTTGTCGTATTTTACACGATAGTTGTATTATTAAGTTGTATTTGTATTTTTGTACCATATATTTGGCGACTCAAGATGTGTGTTGTATATCTATTTTGGGGGCATCACAGTTGGTATCAAAGCTTAGGGATATGATCCCTGGCTGAGATGTGAGGCAAGAACTAGGAGGGGAGAGATGGCGAATTCCTTCGCTAGTATGACCTACCTAATTTTATTTGGTATTTAATTGTTCGGTCAGAGTATATGGATAATATGTGATATGTCAATTAACCCTTGTTTTGTGATAGTGTTAAATTTGCGGAGTTATCCCTGTTTGCATCCCATTTGGTCAATAATGAGGAGCAAATGACGCGAATGTTTCTAAGAGGTTTGAAACCTGATATACGTCAATACCTCATTTCTCACAAACTTTGTTTATATTCAGATGTTGTGAATAGGGCTTAGTTATTGGAGCGCGATAATGAGTCAACACAACCAAATGGCAACGACCAACAACACGATAATAATCTTACCAGTGACAACGGCCATCAGAACAATGATGACCATCGTAGGGGAAATAATCATACCAAGAATGGTAACCACTTCGGTGGTAATCATGGCGCCAAGATAATAGAAGTGAAAATTTCAAGAAGAGAAGGTCATTTAGCTCGATTTGTCGTATAGTGAAGTCAAGTCCAGCTGGGATAGTGGCACCAAAGACGAATACGGACAAAACAAAGTCGGTGGTTTCAGGAAGAGCATTTTTCGTAACTTCTCAAAAAGCGAGTAACCCGAACGAAGTTAGCACGGATTATTTAATTTTAAATTTTTACGAAGTCTATACCTTATTAGATACCGGTTCTACCCATTCTTTTATCTCTCTTGCTTGCGTTCAACGTTTAAATTTGACTCCGAAGAAGTTAGACTTTGACTTATCTGTTGAAACTCCGTTGGGAGAAACCTTCATTACATCCACGTACGGTTTATAAGTCTTGTTTAATTCAAATCGGTAACCGCACGTTACCTGTCGATCTTATTTCTTTGAAAATACTTGCATTAGATGTGATTTTAGGGATTGATTGGTTAACTACTCATCATGCTAAAATCGATTGTTTTCGTAAGGTTGTTAGCTCTCATATTCCTAACCAACCTGTTATGCGAATTCAAGCAACCAAACTACTAAAGTCAATCATTGTCATATTAAGCCATAAGTAAAGAGTCCCGAGCCTTTATCTGGTGACTTCCTTGTGTGGAATGCACCGAAGCTAGACTTTCTGTATGCGACGTCGTGAATGACGATAGCAAGTTGATAGGTATCAATGTGACGTGTTATCCAAGATTTGGAAGAGGGTCACAGTTTTGAATGATATTTCTATTGTTAATAAATTTCCTGACGTATTCTTGAAGACTTCTTGGCCTACTCCCAGAGCGTGAAATCAAATTTTGTATTGACCCCTGTATAAAATCCATTTCTAAAACCCTCAAATATTTCTTTAACTAAAACGAACTTATAATGTGCTAAAGATGTTGGCTCGAGCTGTTGAAGATTACGATCATATCATTCAATATCATCATGGAAGAGCGAACGTGGTAGCTGACGCGTTGAGTAGAAGATCGTATGCATTTACGAGTGCGATGTTGTTAACACAAAAACCCATTTCTTATAACTTACAAAGGATGAAGATAGAGTTAAAGACTCTAAGGACCCACGTGGTGATATCAAATATACGAGTAGAATCGACTTTAATTGATAAAATTATAGCCGCTCAAACTACACACCTGGAGCTAATGAATGTGAAGAAGAAGGTTCAAGAAGGCGTTATCTCAACCCTCGATTTTATTGGCCCATTTGAAATTCTTGTTCGAGTAGGAACTGTAGCCTATAGACTCATTTTACCACCAAATATGTTGCGTGTTCATAAAGTTTATCACGTACCGATGTTATGTAAATATGTGGACAACCCGAACCACATTATTGAATTAGAACTAGACGAGATAGCAGAAGATTTAACGTTTGAGGAGATACGTGTTAAAATCTTGAATAAGAAGGATCGTATTCAACACTCAAAGGTTATACCTCAAGAGTTAGAATCTGAAATGAAGTCAAGGTATCCTCATCTATTCGGCATACTAGGTACGTACGTAAATTTCAAGGGCAAAATTTCATAAGTACTGGAGATTGTGAGACCCCAGATTTTATGAATAAAGATTTAGATTTCTTCTCGAAATATTTTTTTTTGAATATTATGGTGTGGATATGATATAATGTTATAGTTGTGGGTAATATTTACAAAAATTACAAAGTAAGCAAGTGATTATATAATTTTCGATTGGTTGGGGAATATTCGTTTTAACAGAAAATATTCGTACGAAGGCACAATCATTGATGGACCCCACAATGGAAGTATTGTCGTAGTAAGAAAACAACAGAATTATCTTTTTATAAAAATAACGGCGGAAGTGTTACCGTTAAAATTGTTGAACTACCCGGTAGTAAAAGTACAGTAATACGCGTGGTTGCATAGTAGCACACGGTATTGGTTATTGATGCTTACGTGAGAAATTACTCAATTATACTCAATTATTGCTACAGTAATTGATGCATCATATCTCTCATATTATTGATTCAGTTATTGTCACAGTATCATCTGCATTATATGTTATAGTATTAAATTAATAATTGAGACGACAAAGTTATTCATATTATTAAATTACAATATTTACAATGACTAGAAGTTCTGTCAAGGAGAGGTTTGGTCACCTAATTGTGCGCCAATAAGGAAAAATCCTTATTGGAAAGCCCCCTCTTTCCTGAGAACGACCTGGTTGTTAAATATTGTGAGTTATAATATTAATAATAAATAAGTTCGTGTTGATTAAAGATGAATTTGATAGTTCCATTGTGATGGAATTATTAGTGTAAGTGAAAATTGACATTTATTTCGATAATATTTGATGTTTGGAGGTTATATTGTTCAATTGGGTATTCGGGGAACTTTTTGTGTGAGAGTACTATTCATGAGTTACTATTCACGGGTTACTATTCACCTAATTACTATTCACTCTAGTATTATTCACTCGGGTATTTGGGACACTTTTCTTGTCGGAGTACTATTCACGGGTTACTATTCACCCAGTTACTATTCACTCTAGTATTGTTCACTCGGGTATTTGGGACACTTTTCGTGTCGGGGTACTATTCACAGGGTACTATTCACCCAAAAAATATATTTCTTTTCCGTCCAAATCATTTTTGGGTATTATATTATTCCATGAGGAGATGTGCTAATTTTTCAGACCGTTGGTTGAAATTATAATAGTAAATCAATATGGATCGTTGGTTTAAAGTTTTAATAGTGAATCAATATGGATCGTTGGTTTAAAGTTTTAATAGTGAATCAGTATGGACCGTTGCTTTAAGTTTTAATAGTAAATCAATATGGACCGTCCGTTTAAAAGTAAATCAATCTAGATCGTTCATGAATTAGTTACTATTGAGTCCATTCTTCTATAAATAGAAGCTCATTCCTTCATTATTTCTTACGAATTCATTGAAACTCTAGAGAGAGAAATTATAGAGAGAAAGAAGAAGAGAAGTCTGCTACCTCACTTTTCCAATATCCAGTTTCTTTTAAGGTAAGAGATATTATTTGTTGTACTCGTAAGGGGTATTATTTCTTTCGTATTCATGAAGAGAGCTATTGTTATTCCATTCCTTATTATTATGTTGGAATAACCTATCTATGTGAAGTACCGCATACATGGTAAAATTTTTCTGTTATTCCATTCTTTATTATTCTATTGGAATATTCTATCGGTACGTATTACGCCTGACCTGGTTCCTTTATTTATTATTCTGTTGGAATAACCTGTCTGTGCGGTCTATCGCATGCATGGTAATTTCTGTTGTTATTCCATTCTTTATTATTCTGCTGGAATAACCTGTTTATGCGAAGTACCGCATACATGGTGAAATTCTGTTGTTATTCCATTATTTATTATTCTGTTGGAATATCATTTTTTAAATTAATTTAATAGGGTAGTCTGAAAAATTAAAAGTTCAATGATGTAATCAGTAAAACGTGCCAACTACAGTGAGTAATTAATTAGTTTTGTAGATAAAAAATTAACGTCAGTTTATTTTTTTTAACGAAATAACCCAATTTTAAAATAATAATTAATTTAGTGGGGTAATTTAAAAAATTAAAAGTTCAATTGTGTAATCAGTAAAACTTGTCAACTACAGTGTGTATTTTATTAGTTTTACCGATTTCATCGATATTTTTATTTTGTAGGTACATGTGATAAATCTTTGTTTCGATGACATTTTAAAGTGTTCTTCCTTATCTTTTGTAAATTCTTATAATTTTAATAAAATTAATTAGTTGATAATTTATTTATTTTTTTTATTTAGTTTGTATAAAGGGCCACACTTAGAAAATTTTGCCCTAGGCCTTAAAAACATAGGACCGACTCTGTAATTCCTTAGAACTTGGAGAATTCTTACTTTTTAGATATGCTAGAGCTTGAAGTTTTCTTACTTTTGTTGGTAATAATTCCTATAATACAACTTGTCACTCATGAGAATACTATATTTCTGTGTATGTGATCATGTCTCCCTTATTTACATCTGATTTTTGTATATGGTTAAGTACGTTCATTCAAAATTAAGCAGGGGTTGTAAATGCAATTTCAATTATTTTAGCCGATGCTTAGTCAATCCCCGACTACTCAGATATATTATGCATGACTTGTAATTATAATTTAGTTGTCTCCAAGTTTCAATTAGAGAGTAATAAAATAAAATAACTTCATTAGTTTTCAATCTCCAAAGTTTATTTATTTATCAAACACATAACACGTGTGTCGCATGACTAATATTTACTCTTGCATAAATGATGGAAAGTTATTTTGATAACCTATTTTGAAGAAAACTTAAAATCATTTTGATATCAACGAGTTTAACTTTTCAATTAAGATTGATATAATTTTGGCATTATAATTTATAACTACTTACAAGGGCAAGGAATATACTTGTGACATATGCGTTCTCTATAATTTATATATTTGACTAGTTGGTTTACTAATAATATATTAACAATGATATTTTTACAATGAATGTGGGATATATGAGTATATGAGGAGGAAGAGTATTTTTGTGGCATTAAATGTTTAACACATGTTTTGTGTGTTGGTGGACACAAGTCTTGACCGAAAAATTGATTATAGACTGTAAAATCGCCCGTTTGTGGATTTCGGTCAATTTCTGTTTGGAATTTGGAAAAACTTCCTTCTGGAAAGTTGTAGATAATGGAATTTCCTATAAAAAATTGTGAGTTTAGAATTTTTCTGACAAAGGGCTATTTATTGTGAATTATTGAAGTTCTGGAGTTCCGAAATAATTGATTTTTGGAAGTTTTAATTATTATTTTTAAGAAAAACGTTTTTCAAAGGTTGGTGGGCATATTTAACATGTGTTGTGGCTGATTTCTTTGGTCAAAATGGTGGGCTAAGAAAAATTATATAAATAAATTAATATTTTATTAATTTAGTCTCCTTTGGCGTTCTAGCATTTTCCTATAAATAGAGGACTAAGTTAGAATTGAAAATCATACCAGAAACAAGTTTTATCTCTATTTCTCTCTCTATATTATCGAGCGTATTCTTGTGAGTATACTTTGAGTGTTGCTATACGGTGCGAGTTTCTGTCAGCACTATACCGAAATTCAGTCAGAAGCACGGTTATTTTGAGGTAAGGGATGTTGTTTCTTCTTAAATGATATTATCTTCTTCAATATCATTATGCCGAAATATTGTTCTGAACTTTTTATCAATTTGGAACTTTTTCATGTCATAGTTACTATTTATGAGTTACTATTCACGAGTTACTATTCATGAGTTACTATTCACGAGTTACTATCCATGAGTTACTATTCACAAGTTACTATTCACGAGTACTATTCACGAAGTGTGATGATGTGTTTGTGAAATTTCTATCTTTTAGTGTCGGAGTTACTATTCACGTATACGACCCTATTCACGTATACGGCACTATTCACGAATACGACACTATTCATCAAAAAATGAAACTTCTTCTTTTTGTCCAAAATATCTATTTTGGCTACTATCTTTGATTGTATCCATGTTTTGATTGTTATTTTTGAGTTCTGCTTCAAAATCAGTTATTTTGAAGTATTATTGATCTTGGACAAACTGTTGTACGAATCCCTAATATTTGTCCTTCTATCTCACTGGATTCGTTATTAAAAATATTTTTCATCATCCTCAGTCCTTGATGGTGATACTTGATGAATATCTTTGGCCTGTAGTGCAAAGATGAATGAATAAACTGACGAATCTCTTTGGCCCGTAGTGCAAAGATGAACAGGTGTTGAGATGAACATGAAAAATCGGTGATATAAATGAATATCTTTGGCCTGTAGTGCAAAGATGATTAAAAATGTATATTGATTGTTGTTACAGGGATAAAATATTGATGATGGACTCTTAAATATTAGAAGATAGTAGAATTCATCCTCTACGTGACTCTTCTAATGGATTGCTGTTTCCGCTGTAGTTGTTGATCTAAAACTTGTTGTCTATTGTATTCTATCAGATTTTTCCCTGTTGATGACTAACGATAATTTGTTGTATATTATCTTAGTCATAATATTCTTTACTGGGCTAGTTGAGCTCACCCTTTTCTTTTTTGTTCCATTTTTCTTCTCAGGAGGTGAGAACATAGCAGGATTGAGTCGGGGTATGGAATGATGGTTCTAGTGAGAGTTGTTTAGTAGTCCTCACCATTTTTGTAAAATAATATATTAATAATTGTGATGAGGATTTAGTTGGGTATGTATATTGTCTAGGTGACAATATTTGTATTTAAACTCACAGTTTATGTGTTGTCGTATTTTGTACGACAAATGTATTAATAAAGTTGTAGTTGTTTCTGTACCATGTATTTGGCGACTCAGAATGGGTTGGATGGAATGGACCTATTTTGGGGGCGTCACAGTTTATATTTCATTTGACGAAAGTGCAGAAAAAGAGGAAATTGAATCCATTTGTGATAAAGTTGGATTAAAATGGACAAGATTTGTACCAAAGGAAAAAATTGTTTCATGGTTGTTTTGGAGACTGCAGATGAAAAAAATAGGAACTAGTCACTTGCTGCCACAATTACAAAATGGTTAGAAGCATGGAATCAAATGGTTAGAAGCATGGATTCAAAAATGTGGGCGGAATCATTAACATTGTAGGTTAGACAAAATACGTAGACAGAGTATGTAGAGGAGTTTTAAAATTCAAAGCTTTAGAGGGGATCCGATTGAGAAGATGCATGATTGTGGCAACGGTATCACCCCAATATCTACTAGGCATATGAACTCCAAGTAATAAAGCCCGAGCAGCTTCAAGAATATGTTGATTTTTTCTCTCAGCCACCCCACTCTGTTGAGAAGTTTGACGGCAAGATGTTTCATGTATAATACCGTAACTTTGGAAATATGCACGAACTGGGTGGTTCACATATTCACGACCATTGTCTAATTTGAGAATCTGAAATTGAGTTTGAACCATAGTGTGGAAAGTTTGAAACACACGCAGTACTTCATTTTTGTGTTTTAGCAAATAAAGTAAGTCATTCGAGTACAATCATCAATAAATACCACAAACCAAGAAACTTCAGACGTCGTAGAAATAGGAGGACCCCATACATCGGAATGAATTAAAACAAAAGGAACATTACTTATATTCATATTCAAAGGATAAGAATTTGTATGACTCTTAGCTATAATACAGGTTTCACATTTGAAATCATATATTGACATCCTAGAGAATAAATCAGGACATAAATATTTTATATAGCCAAATGATGGATGTCCTAACCAAAGATGCCATAGCAAAATCTGTCAGTTTTTATCATCAACTGGATGATGCATGTGCTTTGCACGTCCCACACTGAGATCATCCACATTGTAAACCCCCCCCCCCCCCGCTTAGTACCACACCCAATGATTTCCTTCGTAAAAATTGTTAGGTTTGTAAGATTCATGAGAATACAATCAAATTACATATAATAAGCGGAAGCATGGTAAAATCGAATTTTAAAATTTTTACAAATCATAACAATGATCAATCTTTATGCGCAATTATCAATTAACAAAGGAGATGGAGAATTATACCCTTGTAGAACAAAGCTTGCTCGTGTACAAGTTCAACTCCAAATCCTTCGCGTCCTCTTTGAATTCCATCAACTAGATTGCTTTGATCAACGTTAGACACCCAAATATTTGGTCTATAGAGATAATCCACCAAGAAATAATAAGAATTCAAGAAGTGGGTAGTGACAAACCCTAGTTTTCTCTCTCTAGAGAATTTATGAGTATTCTCCCAAGTCTAATGGAAGTGTACGTACATAACCCTAATCCATAATAAGACTCCTCTTATTTATAGATATGGACAACCCTCCTAAACTATTTAGGAGTAGGCCTTTTATTTTATTCCTAATCTAATTAGGAACTTTTATGAGAATACTCTTATTAATTAATTCATAAACTATTTAGGAAATAAATAATAGTAATAATAATAATAATAATAATACTCCTCTTATTAATTTATAATTAGTATTTCAAAAATACTAAATACTAAATATTAAGTTATTTAATTTATTCTATCAATATAGTATAAATTAAATATACTTAACTTATTATTACGATTATGTCATTCACTTATTAAATAAATATTTTTCTTTGCGGTGTGATCCTGGAGGTCCTTCATATTAAATCGGTTGTAGAATAAATCAACTAGAACAATTTCTAATCATATTTAAATAAATAAATTAAATCAACTATTATCATATTAGGAATTCCAATTGACAGTAAAGTAAAACTCCATTAGGTATTCCTTTAGCGAGTCAACGTTCAGTGAACTTAGTTTCTAATAAAGAACTACATACTTGTTTGACTGTCTCTAATAAACAACTACATACTCGTGTGGGCTCAAGAATCGCCTAAAATGTTTTAAACAAAAAAGTTATGACTGTTTTAGTGCAAGAGGGTCAAGCTGGAAAATATTTGAAAACTATTACGAGTGGACATTTTTGGAGCCAGTTTTAGGTTGCCTATGAGGTCCGAAATTAATGGGTTATATTTTTAAAAATAATTTGGTAAACTATGTATAACATATCCACAAATCAGACTAATCGAAGTTATGAGTAATGTGTAAGAAATTCGCAAAGTAGTTATTTCGCTATGCGCAACCACAGCTGGGAAGCACCAGCCGTGCAACAGCAAGGCCAGGCACGCCCAGTGCCTGCTGGCGCCGCAGGTGCCTGCTGTGCAGGCTACTTGCTAGGGTTTTGACACGCTATTTTTGATGGGTTCCATGATTGGTTTTCGCGGTTCGAAATTTTTATAATATACTATAACATGAGGTCTATAACATGCCCAAAAATTTACTGTTATAGGACTTATGGTTTGAAAGTTAAAAATGAGCAAATTAGCATGTCAGAACTTAAAAATGAGCGAACGCCAAGCGTCGGCGCGTCGAGTGACTTTGACGTTCGACGTTCCGAATCGTGTTACGGCAAAATAATAAGTCATAATAAATCTAATAAACTCATACGGGGCGAGATTTGACTATTATGATATTTTGCACCGAGAAACTTCTTTTCAGATATAAATAAAGCAATAAAAATATGTAATAAGTATAAATTACATATTTAAATGAAATAAAAACTATAGTTGCCTATAAAATTATTTTGTGGTGTAACGAAGAACGTAAAACCTTTGAAAATTTTTATTAATCATAAAAATGATATTTTGATATTTTTTGGAGTTCAATATGAGGTTTTTGAGCTGGGAATTTTTGCTATATATATATATATAGCAAAAATGTGAATATTCGTAAAACGAAAAATAAACCGAATGTGCTAGTAGAATAAAATATGTATATATGAGGCATCAGTCTGTGTTGACTCATGGACGAACAATATGATATAAAAATTATATAAATTAAAAAAATATATATAGTAAATTGAATTTGACTATAAAAGCTATGTATTAGCTGTTTAAACCCCGAATTTGAGAGTAAAGGTAAAAGATATTTTTGAAATGAAATATAAATGGTTTAAGCTTTAAGATGTAAAATATTTACATCTTAAAATGTATGAGACCTTTATTATTTATATTAAGAAGTGATTTGAATATTATTAATAATGATTAAAATATTATTAAATGAATAATAATATTAGATAATAATTGAAATATTATTAAATGGTTAATAATATTATATAAGGATTAAAATATTATTAAATGATTAATAATATTAATGATTAATTAAAATATTATTAAATGATTAATAATATTAGTTAAGGATTAAAATATTATTAAAGGATTAATAATATTAGTGTTTGATTCGAATATTATTAAAGGATTAATAATATTGGTAAATAATTAAAATGTTATTAAATGATTAATAATATTTGTAAATGATTATTATTCTATTAAATGATTAATAATGTTAAGAAGTGATTAAATATTATTAATTAATTAATAATATTAAGTGATTAAAATATTATTAAAGGATTAATAATATTAGATATGTAGAGAGAATTAGAATAAGAAAAGTATGAGATATTTAATGATACGGGCATAATAGGAAAAAATTTGTAAAAATTTGGTTACTAAAGGAAAGTGAATTTTAACACGGGACTACCCAAAATAGTAATAAGGACTTTTATCATGGGACGGAGGGAGTATAAATTGCGGAGACATGATCACGTACACAGAAATAGAGTATTCTCTTGGGTGCAAACTTCCTTTTCACAACGAGTTGTATCATAGATTTCAACCACAAATTAGGACAATTCTAACATATATAAAAAGTATGAAGTGTCCAAGTTCTAAGGAATTATCGCCAACAAAATAAACTCAAGCCTTTTGAAAACACAAATCGTTTGTCGACCGTTTTAATTTATGTATGTCGCAACTTGTCATTCGTTTGGCTCCTAAGTATGCAACTTTCTGACAAAGATACTCCATTAAAGCACTACCTGTTTAACGTATGCTGACGATATTTTCTATTAACATTTACGAAATAATTAAAAAGGAAGTGGACCGGATGGGTGGACCACTTCCATCTTAATTATTTTGTTAATGTTAATAGAAAATATCGCCATCGTACATTAAACTAGTCGTAAGGCTTTAACATAATATCTTTGTCAGAAAGTTGCATACTTAGGAGTTATACAAATGACAAGCCATGCAAATTGCAAGTTGTGCACATATACATTAAAATAGTTGACAAACAATTTATGTTTTCAAAATGTTTGGGGTGATTTTGTTGATGATAATTCCTTAGAACTTGGAGAATTCTTACTTTTTAGATATGCTAGAGCTTGAAGTTTTCTTACTTTTGTTGGCGATAATTCCTATAATACAACTTGTCTGCCCTCATGAGAATACTATATTTCTGTGTATGTGATCATGTCTCCCTTATTTACATCTGATTTTTGTATATGGTTACGTACGTTCATTCAAAATTAAGCAGGGGTTGTAAATACAATTTCAATTATTTTAGCTGATGCTTAGTCAACTCCCGACTACTCAGATATATTATGCATGACTTGTAATTATAATTTAGTTGTCTCCAAGTTTCAATTGTTGAGAATTAAACTTAATTCAATGTTAATTTGGAGTATTCTAGATTATTCAAGAATTATCATAATTAATATTAGTAAATGAATTGGTGATATCCAAGTACATGATACATGTATGTTCATGAATGTGTTCAAGTGTTAGGTTCATGTACATGAATGTGGTCATGTAGTAATTATTAGTGTGGTTCTAGAAGTGTCCTATGAGTCCTATAAATAACTTGTACTTAAATCATTTTAATCAAGTGAAATGAATGTATTCTTACGTATTCTCTAAAGTTATATTTCACTTCCTCCCTAAAATATATTATCTTCCTAATCTTCCAAAAAAGTGGTATCAAAACCTCTTATTTTGTGATCCTGGAGATGGCTAATTCTAGTTTTCCATTTCAATTCCCTCGCCTTACAAAAGAAAATTATGAGAATTGGTGCATTCGTATGAAGGCTTTGCTTGGTTCTCAAGATGTGTGGGAGATCGTGGATAAAGGCTATGATGTGAGGAAGCTATGTTGACTCTCGCTCAAAAGGAGAATCTGCAAAAGATGATGAAGAAGGATCAACAAGCTCTCACTCTCATCCATCAATGTTTGGATGAAGTCATGTTTGAAAGAGTAACCACCGTCAAGCAAGCATGGGAGATATTACAAAACTCCAATCAAGGGGTTGATAAAGTTAAAAAAGTGCGCCTTCAATTGTTACAAGGAGAATTTGAAGGTTTACGAATGCAAGAATCTGAATCTGTTGCGGATTTCTTTTCGAGAGTGTTGGCCATAACCAATTAAATGAAGCGATATTGAGAAAAAAATGGAGGAAGTCGGGGTCATTGAGAAGATTCTTCGCTCGTTTCTTCCAAAGTTCGATTATGTCGTCGTAGCCATTGAGGAGTCCAAAAATTTAGAGACTATGACAGTTGATCAACTCATGGGTTCTCTATAAGCTCATGAAGAAAGAATTAACAAGAAGAAGGATGAGCCGATCGAGCAAGTTCTAGCCACCAAGCTCTCGATGGAAGAGAAGAATTATGATCAAGAGAAAAGTCAACGAGGAAGAGGACGCGGACACAGACGTGGACAAATCCGAGGAAGAGGAAGAGGAAGAGGCGGACAAGGCAACCAAAACACCAACAATGAAGAAAGAAGTCAATCCTCAAGGGGAAGTGGAAGAAGAAATTATTCAAGGCAAGATAAGTCCAAAGTTCGGTGATATAATTGCCAAGAGTATGGGCACTATGCTCGAGAATGTAGGAGTGCGCCTAGTAATATTGAAGAAAAGGTGAACTATGTTGAGAATGAGGAAGATGAGGTAACTTTATTGCTAGCTTACAAAGAGGATATAAAAAATAAAAATGATTTATGGCAATCATATGTGTGGAGACAAGTGTAAGTTTGTGGAGCTTGATGAGTCGGTGACCAGATTTGTCACTTTTGGAGACAACTCTAAAGTTCCAATTAGAGGAAAAAGTACGATTTTAATTCATGTAAAGAATGGTGGTCATCAATTTATAAGTAATGTCTATTATGTTCCAAATATGAAGAGTAATATTTTGAGTTTAGGACAACTTTTGGAGAAGAACTACGAGGTTCACATGAAGAATCGTAGTCTCTTACTTCAAGATGTCCGAAAAAATGTGATTGCTAAGGTGCCTATGACAAAGAATAAAATGTTTTTTCTTGATATCCAAAGTGATGTTGTTAAATGTCTCAAAGCTTGTGTGAAAGATACTTCTTGGCTTTGGCATTTAAGGCTTGGATATGTGAATTTTGGAGATTTGAAGTTGTTGGCTCAAAAAGGGATGTTGAATGGATTGATGTTTATAGACCAACCAAATCAACTTTGTGAAGGATGACTTATTGGTAAGCAATTCCGAAAGAGTTTTCCGAGAGGAACTACTTCAAGAGCAATTAAGCCACTCAACTTGTTTATGCCGATGTTTGTGGACCAATCAAGCCATCTTTGTTCGGTAAAAATCGGTATTTTCTACTCTTTACTGATGATTTTAGTAGAAAGACTTGGGTTTATTTCTTGAAAGAAAAATCTGAAGCTTTTGGCATGTTCAAGAAATTCAAAATTCTTATAGAAAAACAAAGTGGTTATTACATCAAGTCCTTGAGAAGGGATAGAGGTGGTGAGTTTAGTTCTAATGAGTTTAATAAATATTGTGAAGAAAATGGCATCAAACGGTTTTTAACAGTTCCGAGATCTCCTCAACAAAATGGCGTGGTGGAAAGAAAGAATCGGAACATTCTTAATATGGCTAGAAGCATGTTAAAGACAAAGAAGATGCCAAAAGAATTCTGGGCAGAAGCGGTTGATTGTGCGGTATATTTGTCCAACCGGTGTCCAACAAGAAGTCTATTGGACAAAACTCCTCAAGAAACATGGAGTGGAAAAAAGCCAAGTGCATCCCATTTGAGAGTGTTTGGGAGTATTGATTATGTGCATATACCCGATCAAGAGAGGTCGAAGCTTGAAGACAAAAGTAGGAAGCACATCTTCATTGGGTATGATCAACGTTCCAAAGGCTACAAATTCTACAATCCAAGTGTTGGCAAGATCATTATTAGTAGAGATGTGGAATTTGATGATGAAGATGCATGGGATTGGAGCATTAAAGACAAGGAAATGTATGATTTCTTTCCATTTCTTGATAAGGAAGAGCAAAAAGAAGAAGTTCATCAAGAGCCCACAACACCTCCTCGATCACCTACCAATCCAAGTTCACCTTCTATATCTTCTTCAAGTGCATCATCTTCATCAAGTGAAAGTTCAAGTGAAAGGCAACCACGAAAAATGAGAAGTCTCCAAGAACTTTATGAAGTCACGAAAAATTTAAGTGATGATTTAACTCTTTATTGTCACTTTGTCAATGGTGAACCCATAGTGTTTAAAGAAGCAGTAAAGGATGTAAAGTGGAGAATTGCCATGGATGAAGAGATCAAATCGATTGAGAAGAATAACACTTGGGAGTTAGCAACTATGCCAGAAGGTGAAAAGCCCATTGGTGTGAAGTGGGTTTTCAAGGAGAAGAAGAATGCTAAAGGAGAAGTGGAGAAATACAAGCCAAGGTTGGTAGCCAAGGGGTATAGCTAACGTCCCGAAATCGACTATGGTGAAGTATTTGCACCCGTTGCACGGTTAGAAACCATCCGTATGATCATTTCACTTGCGGCTAAAAAAAGGTGGAATATTTATCAAATGGATGTGAAGTCTGCTTTCTTGAATGGGATTCTTGAAGAAGAGGTTTATATTGAACAACCTTTAGGATATGTGATCAAAGGCCATGAAGACAAAGTGTTAAAGTTGAAGAAAGCCTTATATGGCTTGAAGCAAGCTCCACGAGCATGGAATAGCTGGATTGACAAATATTTCCAAGAGAATGGATTTATCAAGTGCCCACATGAGTATGCTCTCTATGCCAAGGTGTGTGAAAATGAAGATATTTTACTTGTTTGCTTATATGTTGATGATTTAATTTTCACAGGCAATAATCCTAGTATGTTTGGAGAGTTTAAGCAAGCAATGGCAAAGGAGTTTGAGATGACAGATCTTGGACTCATGTCTTATTATCTTGGTATTGAGATCAAACAAACGGATGATGGAATTTTTATTTCCCAAGAAAGATTTTCTAAGGAGATTCTAAAGAAGTTCAAAATGGAGGATTGTCAATCTGTGAGCACTCCAGTTGAATATGGACTGAAATTATCCAAAAATGAAGAAGGTGAGCAAGTAGACTCCACAACTTTCAAAAGTTTAGTTGGAAGTTTGAGATATTTGACTTGCACACGACCATATATACTTTTTGGAGTTGGGCTTGTAATTCGGTTTATGGAGACACCGACCGCGACACATTTCAAAGCAGCGAAACGGATTCTTCGGTACATCAAAGGTACAATTGATTATGGTTTGCTTTATTCATTTTCTAATGAATTTAAGCTTGTGGGATATAGTGATAGTGATTGGGCCGGAGATATGAATGACCAGAAAAGCACTACTGGTTTTGTCTTTTACATTGGGAATACAACTTTTACGTGGAGTTCGAAAAAACAACCAATTGTGACACTTTCTACATGCGAAGCAGAGTATGTTGCTGTAGCATCTTGTGTTTGTCATGCAATTTGGTTAAGAAGATTATTGGGAGAGTTGCAAATACCACAAAATGATGCTTCAAAAATTTTTGTGGATAACAAAGTCAGCCATTGCTTTGGTGAAAAACCCGGTGTTTCATGATAGAAGCAAGCACATTGATACAAGGTATCATTTTCTTCGTGATTGTGTTGCAAATAATGAGGTGGAAATAAAATATGTGAAGACCCATGATCAAGTTGCAGATATTTTTACAAAGCCTCTCAAGTATGACAGTTTTACCAAGTTGCAGATTATGCTTGGAGTAACAAGGAACTAAGTTTAAGAGGGAGTGTTGGGAATTAAACTTAATTCAATGTTAATTTGGAGTATTCTAGATTATTCAAGAATTATCATAATTAATATTAGTACATGAATTGGTGATATCCAAGTACATGATACATGTATGTTCATGAATGTGTTCAAGTGTTAGGTTCATGTACATGAATGTGGTCATGTAGTAATTATTAATGTGGTTCTAGAAGTGTCCTATGAGTCCTATAAATAGCTTGTACTTAAATCATTTTAATCAAGTGAAATGAAAGTATTCTTATGTATTCTCTAAAGTTATATTTCACTTCCTCCCTAAAATATATTCTCTTCCTAATCTTCCAACATCAATTAGAGAGTAATAAAATAAAATAACTTCATCAGTTTTCACTCTCCAAAGTTTATTTATTTATCAAACACATAACACGTGTGTCGCAGGACTAATATTTACTCTTGCATAAATGATGGAAAGTTATTTTGATAACCTATTTTGAAGAAAACTTAAAATCATTTTGATATCAACGAGTTTAACTTTTCAATTAAGATTGATATAATTTTGGCATTATAATTTATAACTACTTACAAGGGCAAGGAATATACTTGTGACACATGCGTTCTCTATAATTTATATATTTGACTAGTTGGTTTACTAACTTTGCCAATAGTCCCACCAAAATCTATCATCTACAATGAATTCTAAAACATTATAGATGAGCATCATGAGCTGAAGTAAGAATGGCGATCAAATTTTAAAATAGGAATACTAAAACACAGTTCAAAAAATGAAAACAAAACATTCATGAGATAGAACAATAATTATTGACAAAATAATCATCTAAACCCCATCTTTATTGACAAAATATACTCCATACTAGACCATCTGCGACATCAAATGCCATGCATGATCATGAATTACATCTGAAATGCCTTGAACAACGATCTTCATGCGATGTTTCCTTGTTACATTTCCATGACAGGAAATCTTCTCATTCACAATAAGGTTGTGGAAGATGTAAAATCTTCATATTTCTGCCTATTTCAGTATGTTTTACCCTATGTTTTCACGCGACGCCACATAAGGCTTTGTACCAAAATTCTATCCCTTCTAGGCTTTGAACCATCCCTTGAAGAAGATGACCCTGTGCAGCTTTGGCAGCCCTAATGTCTTTGCACCAAATTTTTCTGTCCCTTCATGTCCTTGAACCACCCGTTGAAAGAAGATGCCAACTTCATAGCGATTCCAAGGATAGGCAATACTTGAGCCAAAATGGCTCTGGTGCTTCACATTCTGGGAACGATATGGCAACATTTGGAGAGGCTTTAGGAAGAAAGTAATTAGCTCAAGTAGCAGTCTGATGTTCTTAAGCATTCTCGTCGAGTTTTTGTTCCAATAAATAACTACTTCCTCTGGTACAATCCCATTGGAGAGGAAAAACTTAAAAATTCCAATTCAAGACACGTACCAAATGAGTTGATGAACTCGACTTTTCTACTATAAGTGCTTAAACATGAGACTTGCTCAAACCATGGTTTGTCGCCTCGCAAAAAATATGATCCCAAATGCTCCTTTGGTTACATGAAGTAAAACATCAACACAATGAGCAAGGATCAGAATACTGAATAAACATTTTAAAGTTCATAAGCATAAGCAAAAAGTTCAACCCAATTGAAATATATCATACATTTCCCTATTAATTAATGACTTCATAAGGCCATTCTCTATTGTAATTCTCCATAACATTTGTGGTAATTAAATCACCTCTATGCACAACATTAATTTTAATTGATCTTGTTTTCACTGAAACTCATGCAAAATCTTGTACTAGAGAGATGGCTGATTGTAGAAAAAATGTTTTCATTTTTCAAGAACTACAAATTAATAAAGCTTTTAATTTTTTAGTATGTCCAAAGTAAAAATTCTCATTTTTGGTCAATAACAGTTCATCAGCTTTGAATCCAATCAAATTGGGGAGGGTTAAATCTGTGGCCTTCCATTTATTACTTCAACTCACAGTTGATTGTTTTACTCAAATTGGAATTAAGGGCAACAAATGAACACAGTTCATATTCAAACAGAAATAACCTAAAATTTGTGATGATCCCTATATACTCGTTTCAAAAAGTTTCTTTACGTGATCAAAATGGAGTTAATTAATTGAGAAATAAATAAGTAGCACAAGGACTACAAAACGCTTCCAAAATATTCTTAATTAGATCCCTTCAAATTTATTTTGACCAATAATGAAATACAAGGAGTAAAAAGGTTTGAAACAAACCTGAAGATGGCTCTTGCAGCTTGGTACATTGTTACCCCAGGACATTCATAAGCCCTAATATTTTTGTCGGGTAACAATCTAGTCATAGAAAATATACAAAAATATTAGAAACAACGGCACTGAAAATACCACAACCCTAAACATGTTTAAGAATAGGAGTAGGTAGGAATGAGTTTATTCCAAAATGCAAAGAAATAACTATACTTCCTTCATCGAGCTGATGTTCGTCAATACAATCAATCTTCTATGAGGATTATCTGGTTTTAATCAACTTACTAGCCTTTTTATTTGAATATAACTAATAAGGTAGCTTGTAGTGTTATTTGATTCACTTCCTATTTTCCTATATATATAATTTCACTCTTCTTAGAAATAGACATAACATATATATATTATAAAATACATATAAATCTTCTACTAAAAGTTCATGAACTAAAAATTGCATGTTAATAATTTTGGCACGAACATTGCTCCAAAATTATAAACAGCATTACTTTTTGTGTGGACCACGGTAGAGTAGCAGCCACTACCTTCGGTTGTTCATTTTGCATGCAATAATGTACAAACTACACAGCTATATGTCCAACCCTAAGACATTTTGCATACAACATTTAACTCCGATAAAAAAAGCATATGTAAAATTCTCATAGTAGAGGCAGTATAAAAGTAAAATCAGAGTAGGTTACAAGTTACCATGAGTATTAAAATGTAAGGAAAATGAAAGCATGTTATAAAATTAGATGTAAGAAAATCAGTACAAAAAAATATTAGAAAAATCAGTACAATGTAAACCTTATGCAGTAAGGAAATATATACGCCATGAGAAGCAAGTAGATAAACTATGTACCAAATTTTGAAATGCTATGAACAACGACCAGGGAATCATATCATTAATTTGTTGATGCCATGGAGGGTCCTCAGTCTCTGTCGAATAGCAAGAGCCATCAGTTTTTCAATAAAAAAAATTTAAAGCAATAATCAAGTTGGCTAGGTTCTGTACCATTAAAATTTCTAATACATAGCAATAGAAAGACACATTCATAATTGATGTGTATTCCAACAATACGTGCCACAAGATATACAATAGCAAATACACACACACACACATATACATACATATATAGAGAGACTTTATATTCTTAATTCCCCAATTATTGACATTGACCGTTTCCTTTCCTTTCTCAGAACCATAAAGATTCTCTCACATCTACAACAGTGATGATAGGTTGTGAGAAAAAAAAGATCAATATAAAAAGACGTATTCATAATTTCTGATAACTGACAAAATTTAAAGCTATAATCAAAGTTGTCTATGTTTCGTACCACTAAAATTTACTGATATATAGCAATATAAAGACGCATTCATAATTGTTGTGCATTCACACAAAAATAAGTGCCACAAGATATACAATAACAAATAGAGTGAGATTCTATGTATATACTTTCCCCAATTATTGACATTGACTCTTTCCTTTCCTTCTTTAGACCCATTATAAAGATTCTTTCACATTTATATAGTACATCTCAGTACATTTTTCAATAATTTTTTCATAATCAAAATCTCTGAAGATAGATTGTCACAAACAAACAAGAACAATTTGAAATACTTAACGCCATGTAATATAAAATTGCAATAGGGCATCATAACCTTTTCTATCAGATCTATAGAAAAAGTTAGTCGGATCAAAAATGCATAACTCATAAACAAATCCATATTGGTGAACAAATAAATCTAAGATCATCAAAATGAACTAATTGACATTAAATAAGGCAATTTAATATAAAATTGCAAAGAGATATCATAACCATTTCAATCAGATTCATTAACCATATAGAAAGTATATATAATTTGCTCTGGGCAATAGTGCTTCCAACATTTATACCTCCAAATACATCACACCATTTTCGGTGTTTGAGACCCAAAAACTGTTTTTGTGAGTTATATAAACTTCATTTCAAATAAGCTTCTTGACGAATAAGATTTTAAGGTGCGATTGAACTTCTAAGCGAATTCTTTTGTATAATTATATATTGTAACAATTAACACTAAATTAAGAACTGAATAAAATTACCAGAATATAGATCGTCCATTGATCTAGACTGAAGAGACAGATATAAGCGGCTGCAGAAAGAAATGGGTGTTTTGTGCCCTTGCCTCGTTCTATTTATATTAGTAGAGTAGGGCAACAAGTATGGTAATAAGACACTAATTTTTATTGAAAATTAATATTTTCACATGTACAAGCTTTTTTATAATTGTAGATGGGTCCCACAATTATATAAGTGAGACCTTATAAAAATATCAAATCTTTTTTTATTTGATAGTAATATCTCTATTTTTTTAATTGTCTTTTAAGGAAAAAATATAAAAAGTAAAAAAAAGGTAATTAATGCCGGAATCAAATTAATTGGATAATATTTTTTAGTATTATCTTTTGAAATTAACTGAAAAAGATGAAAGAAAAACTAATTATTATTTATATAAAGATAATATAAAAAAATCACAGATAAAAAGATCAAAAGAAGTATTAACAATTTGTGTTGTATATTTGTTTAAAACTATTACTTGTTATGTTCCCATAATTTATTTTTATTACTATCGACTCCTCATTTATTTACCTAAATAATTAATCATATCTCGACTCACCAAAGAATGAATTACAAAAAGGAAATCTGGAACCTATTCAAGGGTGTGGGTAGGATTGAAGATATTTATCTATCAAAAGAGAGGAACAAGGAAGAAGAATTAGTGTCAATTCTAAGGAAGTTAAATTGAACAGATGTTTATATTTCATTTGACGAAAGTGCAGAGAAAAAGAGGAAAAAATTAAAATGGACAAGAATTTGTACCAAAGGAAAAAAATTGTTTCATGGTTGTTTTGGAGAGTGCAGAAGAAAAAAATAGGATCAAACCTTTGACATTGTAGGTTAGTAGCATGGATTCAAAAATGTGGGCGGAATCATTAACATTGTAGGTTAGATAAAATACGTAGACAGAGTATGTAGAGAAGTTTTAAAATTCAAACCTTTAGAGGGAATCTGATTGAGAAGATGCATGACTGTGGCAACGGTATCGCCCCAATATCTACTAGGCATATGAGCTCCAAGTAATAAAGCCCGAGTAGTTTCAAGAATATGTCGATTTTTCTCTCAGCCACCCCAATCTGTTGAGGAGTTTGACGACAAGATGTTTCATGGATTATACCGTAACTTTGGAAATATGCACGAATTGGGTGGTTCACATATTCACGACCATTGTCTGATTTGAGAATCTGAATCTTAGCATAAAATTGAGTTTGAACCATAGTGTGGAAAGTTTGAAACACACACAATACTTCATTTTTGTGTTTTAGCAAATAAAGTCTAGTCATTCGAGTACAATCATCAATAAATACCACAAACCAAGAAACTTCAGACGTCGTAGAAATGGGTGGACCCCATAAATCAGAATGAATTAAAGCAAAAGGAACATTACTTTTATTCATACTCAAAGGATGAGAGGTTGTATGACTCTTAGCTAGAATACAAGTTTCACATTTGAAATCATATATTGACATCCTAGAGAATAAATCAGGACATAAATATTTTATATAGCCAAATGATGGATGTCCTAACCAAAGATGCCATAGCAAAATCTGTTAGTTTTTAAAAGATCAAAAGAAGTATTAATAATTTGTGTTGTATATTTGTTTAAAACTATTACTTGTTATGTTCCCATACTTTATTTTTATTACTATCAACTCCTCATTTATTTACCTAACTAATTAATCATATCTTGACTTACCAAAGAATGAATTACAAAAAGGAAATCTGGAACCTATTCAAGGTTGTGGGTAGGATTGAAGATATTTATCTATCAAAAGAGAGGAACAAGGAAGAAGAATTAGTGTCAATTCAAAGGAAGTTAAATTGAACAGATGTTTATGTAAGACCCCGAATTTTTTTTTAATAAATGGAATTTCCTTTATTTATTATTTTGATAAAGTAAGGGTTGATTTGATTAATGTGATTAGTTATGGATGAAATGCGCAAATATTTTTAAATAAGCAAGTGGTTACAAAATATTCATTGTTGTCGGGGAATATTCATTTGGTCGTGGAATATTCTTGCTGTCGGAGAATATTCGTACGACGGCGCAGCCTTGTGTGGGCCCATAATGGAAAGCGATTGGATGAAGAAAACGACAAGTATAAGTTGTTTATAAATAACGGCGTAGTTGTTACCGTTAATTCTGTTGGAATATCCGGTGGTTAAAACACAGTAATATGTGTGGTTGCACAGTAGCACACGGTATTGTACAGTATTGTTGAATTATTGATCCTTACGTAAGAAGACACTACTCAATAATTGTTAAATAATTACTGTTCATTATTATATTTTATTGATTCAATAATTGCTGCGTTGATATTTATATTATTATTGTTTCAATAATTGTTACTGCACAGTATTTTCCATTATCAGATCAATAATTCATATTATCTGAATAATATTAGATAACATTATTGGCAATATCTAGAAAGTTCTGTCTAAGGAGAGGTTTGGTCACCTAATTGCGCGCCAGTAAGAAGAAATTCTTATTGGAAAGCTCCCTCTTTCCTGGGAACTGTCTGGTTGTCAATAATGTGATTCTGTAATATTATTTGTGAATAATTAATTATTAATTATTATGATAAAGAAAAATTCATTTTATGTGGATATAGATGGAGAAAACTTTTAATGTGACAATTGTTGAAAATTAATATTTTATCTTTTTCTGATAAAATAATTTATTTAAATATATTATTTTAATAATGTATTAACGGTGATATTTTTACAATGAATGTGGAATATATGAGTATATGAGGAGGAAGAATATTTTTGTGGCATTAAATGTTTAACACATGTTTTGTGTGTTGGTGGACACAAGTCTTGACCGAAAAATTGATTATAGACTGTAAAATCGCCCGTTTGTGGATTTCGGTCAATTTCTGTTTGGAATTTGGAAAAACTTCCTTCTGGAAAGTTGTAGATAATGGAATTTCCTATAAAAAGTCGCGAGTTTTGAATTTTTCTGACAAAGGACTATTTATTGTGAATTATTGAAGTTCTGGAGTTCCGAAATAATTAATTTTTGGAAGTTTTAATTATTATTTTTAAGAAAAACGTTTTTCAAAGGTTGGTGGGCATCTTTAACATGTGCTGTGGCTGATTTCTTTGGTCAAAATGGTGGGCTAAGAAAAATTATATAAATAAATTAATATTTTATTAATTTAGTCTCCTTTGGCGTTCTAGCATTTTCCTATAAATAGAGGGCTATGTTAGAATTAAAAATCATATTAGAAACAAGTTTTCTCTCTATTTCTCTCTCTATATTATCGAGCGTATTCTTGTGAGTATACTTTGAGTGTTGCTATACGGTGTGAGTTTCTGTCAGCACTATACCGAAATTCAGTCAGAAGCATGGTTATTTTGAGGTAAGGGATGTTGTTTCTTCTTAAATGATATTATCTTCTTCAATATCATTATGCCGAAATATTGTTCGGAACTTTTTATCAATTTGGAACTTTTTCATGTCAGAGTTACTATTCATGAGTTACTATTCACGAGTTACTATTCATGAGTTACTATTCACGAGTTACTATTCATGAGTTATTATTCACGAGTTACTATTCACGAGTACTATTCACGAAGTGTGATGATGTTTTTGTGAAATTTCTATATTTTGGTGTCGGAGTTACTATTCACGTGTACGACCCTATTCACGTATACGACACTATTCACGAATACAACACTATTCATCAAAAAATGAAATTTCTTCTTTTTGTCCAAAATATCTATTTTGGCTACTATCTTTGATTGTATCTATGTTTTGATCGTTATTTTTAAGTTCTGCTTCAAAATCAGTTGTTATGAAGTATTATTGATCTTGGACAAACTGTTGTACGAATCCCTAATATTTGTCCTTCTATCTCACTGGATTCGTTCTTAAAAATGTTTTTCATCATCCTCAGTCCTTAATGGTGATACTTGATGAATATCTTTGGCCTGTAGTGCAAAGATGAATGATTAAACTGATGAATCTCTTTGGCCCGTAGTGTAAAGATGAACAAGTGTTGAGATGAACATGACCAACTGGTGATACAAATGAATATCTTTGGCCTGTAGTGCAAAGATGATTAAAGATGTATATTGTTGAGTAAAATCTAATTACGCGCAACACGCAAGTATACGTGGTCAACAAGTAATACAGTGATAAGTTGAGTATCGTTCCCTCAGAGAATTCTAATTAATAAATCCCAACTACTAGTACTATATCAATTCAATTTTATTCGAACAAGAAGAAATTATGATTTTCTGAATTATTAACACAAAATTGAACACCAAAAGATATTATTCTAAAATAACTGAGTAAATAAACTAATGCTTGAACGAACGATTTCCGATAGATAAAGGTTAAGACTTCAATATCCCCAATCATGAACCATAAACCAGTTACCTACTCATTCCAATTACTATGTCTACTGAATTGTTAACAAGAATTCTTAAATGCCAAATGCCCTTTTCCAAGTGATCAATTGACTTCTATTTAATCCATATTAATCTTGCTATATTCCTATGCAAAACAAGTGAATTAAACGCTTTCCAATTCCAATTCCCTATGTGTTATATGCGGTGAAAAGATATTTCCATTCAATTCACAAACCTAATTATGCAAATAATCAAGTCACATATCATCATGCTCAGTTCTAACCCTAGAATTCCTTTTCCAATTCCTTCTAGAATAACAGGAGAATTATTGGCCAAATAATTACGCAATAAGCACAAAACACGATGAACAATTCACTTCAACATAAGTAATTAGAATGAATGAATAACTACTTTATAGTCATAAAAGGTTCAATTGAAATCTTAATGAAAGAATTAGTTCATCTCGGAAATAAAAAACATTAATTGTTGACAAATCATCCTTAAAGAATTATAAATTAAAAATAAGGAGAAAAAGAATAAACTCTGTAGCCAATCCCCAATCTCCAAGCAATCTCACGTAGCCTGAAAATAGAGAGCTTCTTCAATCCTTTTCTGCCAATGAAAGTCCAAAAACCAGCCTCCTCTTATTTCAGCACTTTTTCTCTTTTTATATCTCCACAATCCTTCTCCAATTAGGTTTTGTTCTAGCTCTCCATGACCAAATTAAGTCCATCCGAAAGTCAACCGCGCGTCACCAGTCAACGCCTGCCGAGGCTCAGCGCCCCGGCGCTGAGAATAACACTAATTCCAGCGCCCCGGCGCTGTACTTCACTTTATTTACCAAATTGCCATTATTTGCTTGAATTTCCCATAATTGCCCCCTTCAGCTCCCAAATCTGCAAAACAATAAATAAACACAATAAAATGCTACTAAATGACTAAAAAAAATTCAATAACTTAAGTCCAAATGTATCCACTTCATGGGTATACTACCCATTCATCAAATACCCCCAAACTTAAAATGTTGCGTGTCCTCATGCGACAAAACATAAACTCACAAACAAAATTAAACATCATGCAAACACAAACTATCTATATTTATGTATTCGTAATTCCAGCTATTCAAGAGCTCGCGTATATCCATATGCCTCAGAAAAATCACATAACAGGCCAATTCATCATGCAAAAACAGATCGACAATCTCCCGACAATCAACGAATCTAAATCTGTTATTACTGATATTGTGCGTGTGTGTCCAACAACCATGCTAACCCATGAAAGACAAAAATGCGAAAGATAATAAATTTCTTAGTAGGCATCATACAGTGTAAACTGGAGCACTCATCAAATATACTCGTTTCAACTGAATTCAAACACTTACCCGCATTCGAAAGTCAACAAGGAATACTTATGCTTTGCTTTTCTCTTTTTTTTTTTTTTTTTTTTTTTATTTTTTATAAATGACTGTGCAATGTCTTATCTCATTAGGCTACAGTGTTACCCCTTAGCGAGCTTTCGACCAACGACTCCCAGACCATATAAGACCTTAGGGCGCTAGGTTTTAAGATACCCCTTCGGGCGTACTTGCTCAAGTCACAAAGGCCCCGAAACAAGACTAGTCACTCTGCATATTATTTATTTATTTATTTATTTGTTCGTTTTTTTTTTTTTTTTTTTTAGATAGATGGTTGGTGAGTGCGTTTTACGCTCCATCTCACGCTTGTGTTTATGGGGAGTGTTTCCCCTCAACCCACCACAAAACTCAACACACATTTTTTTTTTTTTTTTTTTTTTTTTTTAGCTTATATATTCCATATATTTTCCCCCAAACTTGAGTTTATGCGTAAATTCAGTCTCCTCTAGTTATTCAAATTGTTCTTCCATATCACTAGCAATCCTACTTCAGAACTCTATTATCTAGCCATTTAAACTATCATAGCCAACATGGTCGTTTTGTCAAAGTGCCGTCCTATAATATCAATGTCAACAGATAAGGACCCAATTTATGTCAAGAAAATCATATCACTGAATCAACAATCCTTATTAGACTTGTTCATGCAATTCTACTTTCATCATTGGCCCCAGATATACGCATTATCAAGAACTGGAATTAACATGCAATCCTAAATGCAACTTTATGAATAAACAATCCACATACGAATGACCTACCAATTTTTTTTATTTTTTTATTTTTTATTATTATTTTTTTTTATTATAAAACTTAACTACCCCCAAACTTATCTAGAGCAATGTCCTCATGCGAAAAATAAGGCAAAATAAAACAGAGGACTTCCCTGACGAGCTTATTCCTCCGGGGGAGCATCATCGTCGTCACTCATCTCTTGGTCGGAAGGGGGAAATACCGGCAGAACGGGAGCCGTTGGGAAATGGCTAAGGGGCACACCCGGATGAGTTTGGATGGTTAGTGCATTCTGCGCAGCAAATTGATCACATAAATACTTGAAAATCACATCTTGGCGTTCCGCTAGGCGCACATTCTGGGACTCGATGTTGTAAAACCAGCCGTCGATCTCACGCTGGACAGCGTCAGGGACCACACCTCGCTGAGCTGCTGTCGAAGGACCGTAAGTAGGTGGGGCCTGGGGTGGTGGGGCTGGTGGCGATGTGACTTGGGGGATAATGAAACCTAGTCCCCTAGGGTGATTAGCTCCACCCGACCATACTTTATAACGCCGGATCAAGTTGTGGTCCAACACAGGCATAGGAGTTTGAATCATCTCGTCTGATTTCCATTTGACCCCAAACTTAGCACATAGAACGCAGATCAGGGACGGATGTGGTAACCCTCCTGTGGTCCCTCCGCGAGATGCGCGGAGCATAGATTGCTGAATAAGATGGCCGACATCAATTCTGAGGCCTTGTACGATGGAGTATAATAGTACAGCCCTTTCTTTGGTTACGTGACTCACATGGGTGCAGGGCATCAATTTAGCACAGATAAAAGCATACCATGCCTTTCCATAAAGACTGAGGTGAGATAATGGGAAGGTCATGCTGCCACGCTCATGCAGGGTCCAGGTAGTGCCCGGCTGACATAACTCCCTAATAATCGTTTCATAGTCCGGCCCATCACTCACTAATCCAGCATATTCATCATGACACTCCTCTAATGGTAGATGATAGCAGCCATTTATATCCTCCTCACCTATTTCCACAATTTTACCTCTGACAAATACCCCATAATGGTTATGTTCGGGCAAGTTGGCATAGAATTCTTTAACCACTGCGATCACCGCCGGGTCAGGCTGTTCTGTGAGGGGGAACCAGTTTCTTTCAGCAATCATCACGGCAATTTCGCCATCCTTGGTGTGATCGGGACGGAGACCACGTTCGGGGACTAATGAGCGGGTGGCCATGCGGCTGTAGCGTTCTTGAGCTGCGTGACTAACAAAACGCCGGCTGTCAAATTTTTGAGGTGACACGGAAGCGACCCCGGACCCTTCGCCACGGTGACGTTTGGATGCCATGTAGAGAGTGCTGCAAAGACAACATGGGCATAGTTTAGCTTTTAAAGAATTCATGGTTGGATATGTGTGCATGGCATTACCCCGAAGCTGTATAAAGTATGGACGTTATGAGTACACAGTCGGGGAAGAGGCATGGAACTGGCATGTAGGATATATTACACATGATGATTGACTCAGACAATTTATCAAACACCTAGGCTTCAACTGAAAAGTTGTATACAATCATCACTAATTCCATATTTATGCATGCCATTCCTGTAGCAGTCACTAACTTTGTGTGGAAGAGTACATCAAACAGTATTGAAGTATCATATGACCGCTATTGTATTACCCATATACATAGAATAAGAAATAAAAATCTGGGCTGTAATAAAAGTAATACACAGCAAACATACCGTAGCTTCCTTCGTTGGAGAAGTAAATCACAGCACACACGACGCAGACACAGTTAGAGGGGTACGGTAGGTGTGTGGGAGACCTAGTCTCCAAGAATAAAATACTAAGGGAGTGGGAGATGAGGGGGAAAATTTAGGAGAAAGGGAGAGAGATTCACTGCCCTGAGTTGCCGGCGTATGAATGGAATGGGAGAGAAGGAAACGGCTGAGACTTAATTTGTAACGTCAAACCTGATCCCAGCGCCGGGGCGCTGGGTTTTGCCTTTTGTAGAGCGCCGGGGCGCTGAGGGGCAGAGGCTGTTGACATGCTATAGCGCCGGGGCGCTGGGAATACCTTGGAAACCAGCGCCGGGGCGCTGGGCTTAAAAATTAGTTTCTGGTCCCTAGCGCCGGGGCGCTGTAACTGACTTGTAATCCAGCGCCGGGGCGCTGGGCTTGAATTTGAGTTTCTGGTCCCTAGCGCCGGGGCGCTGTAACTGACTTGTAATCCAGCGCCGGGGCGCTGGGCTTGAATTTGAGTTTCTGGTCCCTAGCGCCGGGGCGCTGTAACTGACTTGTAATCCAGCGCCGGGGCGCTGGGCTTGAATTTGAGTTTCTGGTCCCTAGCGCCGGGGCGCTTGATCCTGTGCAGTGGGAGCGCCGGGGCGCTGATGTTGTGTGTACCGTCCCATTATTTGAAAGCACTAAGAATTAAGCTACAAAATTGTCTTCTTCACTGCTAAAGAGAAAAATAAAAGATTAAAAATCGACACAAAATAAAATAAAATAAAAATAAAAGTAAATCAAACAGAATAACAGGAAATAACGTTAAAAGTGCAAAACTTAATGGGTTGCCTCCCAAGAAGCGCTTGGTTTACAGTCGTCAGCCCGACTTTTCGGTTTTGGTCAGTTATGCACTGGTTCGGAGAGGTACTGGACCGTAGCTTGACGTTCGATTGGTCCACTCCAATAATGTTTCAGACGTTGACCATTGACCTTGAACGTTCGCTTGGAGTTCGGTTCCTCGACCTCAATGTTTCCGTGTGGCGTGACAGATCTAACAACGAAAGGTCCGGACCACCTGGATTTCAATTTTCCCGGAAAGAGACGCAGGCGTGAGTTGAACAATAGTACTTGTTGGCCTGGTTCAAATGTTCTGTCAAGAATTTTTTATCGTGCCAAGCTTTGACTTTCTCCTTGTAGAGCTTAGCATTTTCGTACGCATTGAACCGGAATTCAGCCATCTCGTTCAACTGCAGTAACCGTTTCTCACCCGCTGCTTCCAGATCAAAGTTCAGTTTCCGAATGGCCCAATGCGCACTGTGTTCGAGCTCGACCGGTAGGTGACATGCCTTTCCAAATACCATTCTGTACGGTGACATGCCGATCGGATTTTTGTACGCTGTTCGATAGGCCCATAGAGCATCGTCAAGACGCATTGCCCAATCTTTTCGTGACGGATTGACTACCTTTTCCAGGATCCTCTTAACTTCTCTATTCGACACCTCCGCTTGGCCATTGGTTTGTGGGTGATATGCAGCCGCAATTTTGTGTCGAACCCCATACTTGACAAGCAATTTGGTAAACTGTTTGTTACAGAAGTGAGTTCCCTCATCACTTATTATAGCTCGCGGTGTGCCGAATCGGGTAAAAATGTTCTTCTTCAAAAATCGGATAACCACGTTAGCATCATTCGTTGGTAGTGCTGCTGCCTCTACCCATTTGGAAACATAATCGACCGCTAACACGATGTACTGATTATTAAAAGAAGATGGAAATGGTCCCATAAAATCGATTCCCCACACGTCGAATAATTCCACCTCTAAAATTGTGTTGAGGGGCATTTCATTGCGCTTAGAGATATTACTTACGCGTTGGCATCGATCGCATTTCAGCGCGAAGAGATGAGCATCTTTGAATAATGAAGGCCAGAAAAATCCCGATTGTAGTACTTTCGCTGCTGTTCTATCACCGGAATAGTGACCTCCGTAATCTGAGGAGTGGCAGTGACCTAATATACTATCCATTTCTTCATGAGGTACACAACGTCTTATCATTTGGTCGGCACATGCTTTAAACAGAAACGGTTCATCCCAATAGTATTGCTTCACATCGTGGAGAAATTTCTTTCGTTGTTGTGAAGTCAAATCCGGTGGTAACACCTTGGCAACCACATAGTTAACATAGTCAGCATACCAAGGCAATAGGGTAGTTACCCGAAACAGTTGCTCATCTGGAAATTTTTCATTAATCACTAAGTTGTCTCCTTTCTGCTCCTCTGTATTTTCTAACCGAGACAAATGATCTGCCACTTGGTTTTCTGTACCTTTTCTGTCCCGGATCTCCAGATCAAATTCTTGTAACAACAGCACCCATCGTATTAACCGTGGTTTAGCATCTTTCTTTGCAATCAGATATTTAATAGCCGAATGATCAGTGTAGACAATTACCTTGGTGCCTAGGAGATAAGCTCGGAACTTGTCAAAAGCAAACACCACTGCGAGTAATTCTTTTTCGGTCGTTGTGTAGTTCAGCTGGGCATCCGTCAATGTCTTACTAGAGTAATAGACAGTATGAAAAATCTTATCGTGACGTTGTCCCAATACGGCTCCCACCGCGTAATCACTGGCGTCGCACATCAATTCGAACGGTAAAGACCAATCGGGTGCGACAATGATTGGTGCAGAGACCAATTTCTTCTTTAATACCTCAAATGCCTCGATGCATGCCTGATCCATCTTAAACGGCACATCCTTTTCCAAAAGTGAGCATAGGGGTTTCGAAATCTTTGAAAAATCTTTAATGAAGCGTCTATAAAATCCTGCATGTCCCAAAAAGCTTCGAATGCCCTTCACAGATGATGGAGGAGGCAATTTCTCAATTGTCTCAATTTTCGCTCTATCCACCTCCAATCCGGATGCGGAAACCTTATGGCCCAGAATAACTCCTTCTTGAACCATAAAATGACATTTTTCCCAGTTAAGCACCAGGTTCGTCTCCACGCATCTTTTTAATACCAAGACCAGATGCTTTAAACACGAGTCGAAACTGTCACCGAACACGGAGAAATCATCCATGAATACCTCTAAATTATGTTCGACCATGTCAGAGAAGATTGCCATCATACAGCGTTGAAAGGTTGCCGGTGCATTACATAAACCAAATGACATACGCCGGAATGCAAACGTACCGTATGGACATGTGAATGTGGTCTTTTCTTGATCTTCCGATGCTATGGCGATTTGATTGTACCCTGAATATCCATCTAACAGACAGTAGAATTGATGTCCGGCTAACCGGTCCAACATCTGATCAATGAATGGCAAGGGAAAGTGATCTTTGCGTGTGGCTTTATTCAACTTGCGGTAGTCCATGCATACTCTCCAGCCTGTAACAGTTCTTGTTGGGATTAGCTCATGAGCTTCGTTTTTTACCACAGTCATGCCCCCTTTTTTTGGTACACACTGTACAGGGCTCACCCATGAACTGTCTGAAATTGGGTAAATAATACCGGCATCCAACCATTTTATAATTTCCTTTTTTACCACTTCTTTCATAATAGGATTTAACCTTCTTTGCATCTCAATGGTTGGTTTTGATCCTTCTTCCATTAAAATCTTATGCATACAGAAAGATGGGCTAATACCTCGAATGTCCGCTATAGTCCACCCAATCGCTGTTTTGAACTCGCGCAGAACCCGCATCAACTTTTCTTTTTGGGTATCAGTTAGCTTTGTCGAAACAATAACTGGTAGAGTCGCGTCTACCCCTAGATAAGCATATTCAAGATGAGAGGGGAGTGGTTTTAATTCCAACACCGGTGGCTCTTCTATCGAGGGTTTGCATTTTTTGTCTTCCGTCTTGGGCCTTTCAAGGGTGTCGAATGGTTGATTACTTTTCCGGTAGAATGATGCTGTGTCTAGCCATTTGACATGCTCATTGTCTGCAGCACCCCTATCGTTATCTGTACCGAGCAACATTGATTCTATCGGATCCTCGGAATAATTACAGCAAATCTTGTGATTGACTATCTCTTCCATTAAATCCACCCGCAAACACTCCATTTTTTCCTTTGGATAAGACATGGATTTAAACACATTAAAAGTGACCTGTTGATCGTCAACTCTCATCGTCAATTCCCCTTTTTGCACGTCGATCAACGTTCTCCCTGTTGCTAAAAATGGTCGTCCGAGGATGATGGGAAGTTCCGTATCTACTTCACAATCCAAGATAACGAAGTCTGCTGGGAAGATGAATTTATCCACCCTTACTAAGACGTCTTCAACGATACCTCGTGGATATGTAACTGATCGGTCTGCCAACAGTAAACTGATGTTTGTCGGTTTTGGTGCCTGGAGCCCGAACTGACGGTAGACTGATAAGGGCATCAGATTAATACTGGCCCCCAAATCGCACAGTGCTCTTCCCGAAAACTGATTACCAATATCGCATGGAATGGAAAAACTACCTGGATCTTTCAGTTTTGGAGGCAACTTGTTCTGAATAATTGCGCTACATTCTTCAGTTAGCGCCACTGTTTCAAAATCCCCCAATTTCCTTTTCTTTGATAGCACATCCTTCATGAACTTAGCATAACTCGGCATTTGTTCTAAAGCTTCGGCGAATGGGATGTTAATATGCAATTTTTTAAAAATATCCAAAAATCTTGAAAACTGCTTATCTAACTTGGATTTCTGAAATCTCTGCGGATATGGTATGGGTGGCAGTGTTGTAGTTGGCCCGGATGCATTTTTCTCTCCTATTTCCTCTTTATCTTTCCCAGTTTCCACAACTTTTTCTATTTCAGCTGTTGCGTTGTTCCCCTTTTCTTTATCCTTGACTGTTTGCAACTCCTTCCCACTTCGTAAGATTACTGCTTTGCAGTGCTCATTTCGGCCCGGGTTTATTTCTGTATCACTCGGGAGCGTTCCTAGTGGACGGGTATTCAATGCATGTGCTATTTGTCCCAATTGATTTTCCAGGTTCTTTAACGATGCCCCGTGGCTTTGCAGAGTCAAATCTAATTGATTCAATTTCTTGTCTTGTTCCTCGTTCTTTTTGTCCGATGCTCTAACAAATTTTTCCACTGCTGCTTCCAAACTTGATATCCTATCCGGTTGTTGATTCGGATTTTGAAATCCGGAGGTGTTTTGTTGCCTAGGGGGTTGAACTGCAGCTTGATTGTTACTCCATGAAAATCCGGGATGATTCTTCCACCCTGGATTATACGCATTTTGATTCGAATACGGTTGAGCTGAGCGATTATAGTTTCCTACGAATTGTGCTGATTCAGAGTTTATGGCACACTGATCCGTCGCATGACCCCCAGCACACAACTCACAAACCATCGCTACCTGATGTGTGGCTTGTGGATGCCATGTTTCCATCTGCTTAACTATTGCATTCACTTGTGCTGTTAATGCTGTCAGCTTGTCCACTTCATACTTCCCCGATGCTTTTGGATGGTTGTTTCTCGTCATGGGCCACTGATAGTTGTTGGTAGCCATTGTTTCTAACAATTGATATGCCTCATCAAAATTTTTGGACATGATCGCGCCTCCAGCTGCTGCATCAATACTAGCCCTCGTAGCTGCGTGCAAACCATCACAAAATATTCCTAATTGCATCCACTGTGGGATTCCATGATGAGGGCACTTACGGAGCATATCCTTAAATCGTTCCCACGCCTCATATAGTGATTCTGACTCAAATTGTGCAAAAGTATGAATATCATTCCGTAGTTTGGCCGACTTCGCTGGTGGGAAGAACTTAGCTAAAAATTTTTGAGCTAAGTCATCCCATGTGGTGATTGAACCAGGAGGTAAGGAGTGTAACCAGCTTCGTGCTTTATCTTTCAAAGTAAACGGGAACATCCTCAGCCTTATAGCATCTTCCGACACATTGTTAAATTTGAAGGTATCGCAAACCTCCAAAAAGCTCAAGATATGTTCATTAGGATCATCTATCGAATTACCCCCAAACTGGCATATATTCTGTAGCATCTGAATTGATCCCGGTTTTATCTCGAAACTGTTTGCATTGATTGCCGGTCTCTTAATACTGGACTGTAAATCCGTGACATTTGGCAGGGCATAATCCCTCAGTGATTTCTGTTCGTTTTCTGCCATGTTTACGAGAATTTCTTGAGTTGTCAGGCCGCCTTCCAGATGTGCAGCCTCACTATTCAAATGCACTGTTTGAAACTTCTGCTCAAGGTTGTCGGTAGACGTAAGAAGTTCCTTTCTCGCTTTCGATCTAGTGTGCATACACGAATTCCTGCCAATCCAAAAAAAAAAAAAAATTAAGTAGCGTTCAAATTAAAATCGAACTGATTATAACTAATATGAAATTAATATTAATAAAAATTCCCCGGCAACGGCGCCAAAAACTTGTTGAGTAAAATCTAATTACGCGCAACACGCAAGTATACGTGGTCAACAAGTAATACAGTGATAAGTTGAGTATCGTTCCCTCAGAGAATTCTAATTAATAAATCCCAACTACTAGTACTATATCAATTCAATTTTATTCGAACAAGAAGAAATTATGATTTTCTGAATTATTAACACAAAATTGAACACCAAAAGATATTATTCTAAAATAACTGAGTAAATAAACTAATGCTTGAACGAACGATTTCCGATAGATAAAGGTTAAGACTTCAATATCCCCAATCATGAACCATAAACCAGTTACCTACTCATTCCAATTACTATGTCTACTGAATTGTTAACAAGAATTCTTAAATGCCAAATGCCCTTTTCCAAGTGATCAATTGACTTCTATTTAATCCATATTAATCTTGCTATATTCCTATGCAAAACAAGTGAATTAAACGCTTTCCAATTCCAATTCCCTATGTGTTATATGCGGTGAAAAGATATTTCCATTCAATTCACAAACCTAATTATGCAAATAATCAAGTCACATATCATCATGCTCAGTTCTAACCCTAGAATTCCTTTTCCAATTCCTTCTAGAATAACAGGAGAATTATTGGCCAAATAATTACGCAATAAGCACAAAACACGATGAACAATTCACTTCAACATAAGTAATTAGAATGAATGAATAACTACTTTATAGTCATAAAAGGTTCAATTGAAATCTTAATGAAAGAATTAGTTCATCTCGGAAATAAAAAACATTAATTGTTGACAAATCATCCTTAAAGAATTATAAATTAAAAATAAGGAGAAAAAGAATAAACTCTGTAGCCAATCCCCAATCTCCAAGCAATCTCACGTAGCCTGAAAATAGAGAGCTTCTTCAATCCTTTTCTGCCAATGAAAGTCCAAAAACCAGCCTCCTCTTATTTCAGCACTTTTTCTCTTTTTATATCTCCACAATCCTTCTCCAATTAGGTTTTGTTCTAGCTCTCCATGACCAAATTAAGTCCATCCGAAAGTCAACCGCGCGTCACCAGTCAACGCCTGCCGAGGCTCAGCGCCCCGGCGCTGAGAATAACACTAATTCCAGCGCCCCGGCGCTGTACTTCACTTTATTTACCAAATTGCCATTATTTGCTTGAATTTCCCATAATTGCCCCCTTCAGCTCCCAAATCTGCAAAACAATAAATAAACACAATAAAATGCTACTAAATGACTAAAAAAAATTCAATAACTTAAGTCCAAATGTATCCACTTCATGGGTATACTACCCATTCATCAAATACCCCCAAACTTAAAATGTTGCGTGTCCTCATGCGACAAAACATAAACTCACAAACAAAATTAAACATCATGCAAACACAAACTATCTATATTTATGTATTCGTAATTCCAGCTATTCAAGAGCTCGCGTATATCCATATGCCTCAGAAAAATCACATAACAGGCCAATTCATCATGCAAAAACAGATCGACAATCTCCCGACAATCAACGAATCTAAATCTGTTATTACTGATATTGTGCGTGTGTGTCCAACAACCATGCTAACCCATGAAAGACAAAAATGCGAAAGATAATAAATTTCTTAGTAGGCATCATACAGTGTAAACTGGAGCACTCATCAAATATACTCGTTTCAACTGAATTCAAACACTTACCCGCATTCGAAAGTCAACAAGGAATACTTATGCTTTGCTTTTCTCTTTTTTTTTTTTTTTTTTTTTTTTTATTTTTTATAAATGACTGTGCAATGTCTTATCTCATTAGGCTACAGTGTTACCCCTTAGCGAGCTTTCGACCAACGACTCCCAGACCATATAAGACCTTAGGGCGCTAGGTTTTAAGATACCCCTTCGGGCGTACTTGCTCAAGTCACAAAGGCCCCGAAACAAGACTAGTCACTCTGCATATTATTTATTTATTTATTTATTTGTTCGTTTTTTTTTTTTTTTTTTTTAGATAGATGGTTGGTGAGTGCGTTTTACGCTCCATCTCACGCTTGTGTTTATGGGGAGTGTTTCCCCTCAACCCACCACAAAACTCAACACACATTTTTTTTTTTTTTTTTTTTTTTTTTAGCTTATATATTCCATATATTTTCCCCCAAACTTGAGTTTATGCGTAAATTCAGTCTCCTCTAGTTATTCAAATTGTTCTTCCATATCACTAGCAATCCTACTTCAGAACTCTATTATCTAGCCATTTAAACTATCATAGCCAACATGGTCGTTTTGTCAAAGTGCCGTCCTATAATATCAATGTCAACAGATAAGGACCCAATTTATGTCAAGAAAATCATATCACTGAATCAACAATCCTTATTAGACTTGTTCATGCAATTCTACTTTCATCATTGGCCCCAGATATACGCATTATCAAGAACTGGAATTAACATGCAATCCTAAATGCAACTTTATGAATAAACAATCCACATACGAATGACCTACCAATTTTTTTATTTTTTTATTTTTTATTATTTTTTTTTTTTATTATAAAACTTAACTACCCCCAAACTTATCTAGAGCAATGTCCTCATGCGAAAAATAAGGCAAAATAAAACAGAGGACTTCCCTGACGAGCTTATTCCTCCGGGGGAGCATCATCGTCGTCACTCATCTCTTGGTCGGAAGGGGGAAATACCGGCAGAACGGGAGCCGTTGGGAAATGGCTAAGGGGCACACCCGGATGAGTTTGGATGGTTAGTGCATTCTGCGCAGCAAATTGATCACATAAATACTTGAAAATCACATCTTGGCGTTCCGCTAGGCGCACATTCTGGGACTCGATGTTGTAAAACCAGCCGTCGATCTCACGCTGGACAGCGTCAGGGACCACACCTCGCTGAGCTGCTGTCGAAGGACCGTAAGTAGGTGGGGCCTGGGGTGGTGGGGCTGGTGGCGATGTGACTTGGGGGATAATGAAACCTAGTCCCCTAGGGTGATTAGCTCCACCCGACCATACTTTATAACGCCGGATCAAGTTGTGGTCCAACACAGGCATAGGAGTTTGAATCATCTCGTCTGATTTCCATTTGACCCCAAACTTAGCACATAGAACGCAGATCAGGGACGGATGTGGTAACCCTCCTGTGGTCCCTCCGCGAGATGCGCGGAGCATAGATTGCTGAATAAGATGGCCGACATCAATTCTGAGGCCTTGTACGATGGAGTATAATAGTACAGCCCTTTCTTTGGTTACGTGACTCACATGGGTGCAGGGCATCAATTTAGCACAGATAAAAGCATACCATGCCTTTCCATAAAGACTGAGGTGAGATAATGGGAAGGTCATGCTGCCACGCTCATGCAGGGTCCAGGTAGTGCCCGGCTGACATAACTCCCTAATAATCGTTTCATAGTCCGGCCCATCACTCACTAATCCAGCATATTCATCATGACACTCCTCTAATGGTAGATGATAGCAGCCATTTATATCCTCCTCACCTATTTCCACAATTTTACCTCTGACAAATACCCCATAATGGTTATGTTCGGGCAAGTTGGCATAGAATTCTTTAACCACTGCGATCACCGCCGGGTCAGGCTGTTCTGTGAGGGGGAACCAGTTTCTTTCAGCAATCATCACGGCAATTTCGCCATCCTTGGTGTGATCGGGACGGAGACCACGTTCGGGGACTAATGAGCGGGTGGCCATGCGGCTGTAGCGTTCTTGAGCTGCGTGACTAACAAAACGCCGGCTGTCAAATTTTTGAGGTGACACGGAAGCGACCCCGGACCCTTCGCCACGGTGACGTTTGGATGCCATGTAGAGAGTGCTGCAAAGACAACATGGGCATAGTTTAGCTTTTAAAGAATTCATGGTTGGATATGTGTGCATGGCATTACCCCGAAGCTGTATAAAGTATGGACGTTATGAGTACACAGTCGGGGAAGAGGCATGGAACTGGCATGTAGGATATATTACACATGATGATTGACTCAGACAATTTATCAAACACCTAGGCTTCAACTGAAAAGTTGTATACAATCATCACTAATTCCATATTTATGCATGCCATTCCTGTAGCAGTCACTAACTTTGTGTGGAAGAGTACATCAAACAGTATTGAAGTATCATATGACCGCTATTGTATTACCCATATACATAGAATAAGAAATAAAAATCTGGGCTGTAATAAAAGTAATACACAGCAAACATACCGTAGCTTCCTTCGTTGGAGAAGTAAATCACAGCACACACGACGCAGACACAGTTAGAGGGGTACGGTAGGTGTGTGGGAGACCTAGTCTCCAAGAATAAAATACTAAGGGAGTGGGAGATGAGGGGGAAAATTTAGGAGAAAGGGAGAGAGATTCACTTGTTAAAAATTTAGGAGAAAGGGAGAGAGATTCACTTGTTAAAAATTTAGGAAAATTTCGGTGATATAAATGAATATCTTTGGCCTGTAGTGCAAAGATGATTAAAAATGTATATTGATTGTTGTTACAGGGATAAAATATTGATGATGGACTCTTAAATATTAGAAGATAGTAGAATTCATTCTCTACGTGACTCTTCTAATGGATTGCTATTTCCGCTGCATTTGTTGATCTAAAACTTGTTGTCTATTATATTTTATCAGATTTTTCCCTGTTGAAGACTAACGATAATTTGTTGTATATTATCTTAGTCATAATATTCTTTACTGGGCTAGTTGAGCTCACCCTTTCCTTTTTGTTCCATTTTTCTTCTCAGGAGGTGAGAACATAGCAGGATCGAGTCGGGGTATGGAATGATGGTTCTAGTGAGAGTTGTTTAGTAGTCCTCACCATTTTTGTAAAATAATATATTAATAATTGGGATGAGGATTTAGTTGGGTATGTATATTGTCTAGGTGATAATATTTGTATTTAAACTCACAGTTTATGTGTTGTCGTATTTTGTACGACAAATGTATTAATAAAGTTGTAGTTGTTTCTGTACCATGTATTTAGCGACTCAGAATGGGTTGGATGGAATGGACCTATTTTGGGGGCGTCACAGTTTATATTTCATTTGACGAAAGTGCAGAAAAAGAGGAAATTAAAAGTTCAATTGTGTAATCAGTAAAACTTGTCAACTACAGTGTGTATTTTATTAGTTTTACCGATTTCATCGATATTTTTATTTTGTAGGTACATGTGATAAATCTTTGTTTCGATGACATTTTAAAGTGTTCTTCCTTATCTTTTGTAAATTCTTATAATTTTAATAAAATTAATTAGTTGATAATTTATTTATTTTTTTTATTTAGTTTGTATAAAGGGCCACACTTAGAAAATTTTGCCCTAGGCCTTAAAAACATAGGACCGACTCTGTAATTCCTTAGAACTTGGAGAATTCTTACTTTTTAGATATGCTAGAGCTTGAAGTTTTCTTACTTTTGTTGGTAATAATTCCTATAATACAACTTGTCACTCATGAGAATACTATATTTCTGTGTATGTGATCATGTCTCCCTTATTTACATCTGATTTTTGTATATGGTTAAGTACGTTCATTCAAAATTAAGCAGGGGTTGTAAATGCAATTTCAATTATTTTAGCCGATGCTTAGTCAATCCCCGACTACTCAGATATATTATGCATGACTTGTAATTATAATTTAGTTGTCTCCAAGTTTCAATTAGAGAGTAATAAAATAAAATAACTTCATTAGTTTTCAATCTCCAAAGTTTATTTATTTATCAAACACATAACACGTGTGTCGCATGACTAATATTTACTCTTGCATAAATGATGGAAAGTTATTTTGATAACCTATTTTGAAGAAAACTTAAAATCATTTTGATATCAACGAGTTTAACTTTTCAATTAAGATTGATATAATTTTGGCATTATAATTTATAACTACTTACAAGGGCAAGGAATATACTTGTGACATATGCGTTCTCTATAATTTATATATTTGACTAGTTGGTTTACTAATAATATATTAACAATGATATTTTTACAATGAATGTGGGATATATGAGTATATGAGGAGGAAGAGTATTTTTGTGGCATTAAATGTTTAACACATGTTTTGTGTGTTGGTGGACACAAGTCTTGACCGAAAAATTGATTATAGACTGTAAAATCGCCCGTTTGTGGATTTCGGTCAATTTCTGTTTGGAATTTGGAAAAACTTCATTCTGGAAAGTTGTAGATAATGGAATTTCCTATAAAAAATTGTGAGTTTAGAATTTTTCTGACAAAGGGCTATTTATTGTGAATTATTGAAGTTCTGGAGTTCCGAAATAATTGATTTTTGGAAGTTTTAATTATTATTTTTAAGAAAAACGTTTTTCAAAGGTTGGTGGGCATATTTAACATGTGTTGTGGCTGATTTCTTTGGTCAAAATGGTGGGCTAAGAAAAATTATATAAATAAATTAATATTTTATTAATTTAGTCTCCTTTGGCGTTCTAGCATTTTCCTATAAATAGAGGACTAAGTTAGAATTGAAAATCATACCAGAAACAAGTTTTATCTCTATTTCTCTCTCTATATTATCGAGCGTATTCTTGTGAGTATACTTTGAGTGTTGCTATACGGTGCGAGTTTCTGTCAGCACTATACCGAAATTCAGTCAGAAGCACGGTTATTTTGAGGTAAGGGATGTTGTTTCTTCTTAAATGATATTATCTTCTTCAATATCATTATGCCGAAATATTGTTCTGAACTTTTTATCAATTTGGAACTTTTTCATGTCATAGTTACTATTTATGAGTTACTATTCACGAGTTACTATTCATGAGTTACTATTCACGAGTTACTATCCATGAGTTACTATTCACAAGTTACTATTCACGAGTACTATTCACGAAGTGTGATGATGTGTTTGTGAAATTTCTATCTTTTAGTGTCGGAGTTACTATTCACGTATACGACCCTATTCACGTATACGGCACTATTCACGAATACGACACTATTCATCAAAAAATGAAACTTCTTCTTTTTGTCCAAAATATCTATTTTGGCTACTATCTTTGATTGTATCCATGTTTTGATTGTTATTTTTGAGTTCTGCTTCAAAATCAGTTATTTTGAAGTATTATTGATCTTGGACAAACTGTTGTACGAATCCCTAATATTTGTCCTTCTATCTCACTGGATTCGTTATTAAAAATATTTTTCATCATCCTCAGTCCTTGATGGTGATACTTGATGAATATCTTTGGCCTGTAGTGCAAAGATGAATGAATAAACTGACGAATCTCTTTGGCCCGTAGTGCAAAGATGAACAGGTGTTGAGATGAACATGAAAAATCGGTGATATAAATGAATATCTTTGGCCTGTAGTGCAAAGATGATTAAAAATGTATATTGATTGTTGTTACAGGGATAAAATATTGATGATGGACTCTTAAATATTAGAAGATAGTAGAATTCATCCTCTACGTGACTCTTCTAATGGATTGCTGTTTCCGCTGTAGTTGTTGATCTAAAACTTGTTGTCTATTGTATTCTATCAGATTTTTCCCTGTTGATGACTAACAATAATTTGTTGTATATTATCTTAGTCATAATATTCTTTACTGGGCTAGTTGAGCTCACCCTTTTCTTTTTTGTTCCATTTTTCTTCTCAGGAGGTGAGAACATAGCAGGATTGAGTCGGGGTATGGAATGATGGTTCTAGTGAGAGTTGTTTAGTAGTCCTCACCATTTTTGTAAAATAATATATTAATAATTGTGATGAGGATTTAGTTGGGTATGTATATTGTCTAGGTGACAATATTTGTATTTAAACTCACAGTTTATGTGTTGTCGTATTTTGTACGACAAATGTATTAATAAAGTTGTAGTTGTTTCTGTACCATGTATTTGGCGACTCAGAATGGGTTGGATGGAATGGACCTATTTTGGGGGCGTCACAGTTTATATTTCATTTGACGAAAGTGCAGAAAAAGAGGAAATTGAATCCATTTGTGATAAAGTTGGATTAAAATGGACAAGATTTGTACCAAAGGAAAAAATTGTTTCATGGTTGTTTTGGAGACTGCAGATGAAAAAAATAGGAACTAGTCACTTGCTGCCACAATTACAAAATGGTTAGAAGCATGGAATCAAATGGTTAGAAGCATGGATTCAAAAATGTGGGCGGAATCATTAACATTGTAGGTTAGACATAATACGTAGACAGAGTATGTAGAGGAGTTTTAAAATTCAAAGCTTTAGAGGGGATCCGATTGAGAAGATGCATGACTGTGGCAACGGTATCACCCCAATATCTACTAGGCATATGAACTCCAAGTAATAAAGCCCGAGCAGCTTCAAGAATATGTTGATTTTTTCTCTCAGCCACCCCACTCTGTTGAGAAGTTTGACGGCAAGATGTTTCATGTATAATACCGTAACTTTGGAAATATGCACGAACTGGGTGGTTCACATATTCACGACCATTGTCTAATTTGAGAATCTGAAATTGAGTTTGAACCATAGTGTGGAAAGTTTGAAACACACGCAGTACTTCATTTTTGTGTTTTAGCAAATAAAGTAAGTCATTCGAGTACAATCATCAATAAATACCACAAACCAAGAAACTTCAGACGTCGTAGAAATAGGAGGACCCCATACATCGGAATGAATTAAAACAAAAGGAACATTACTTATATTCATATTCAAAGGATAAGAATTTGTATGACTCTTAGCTATAATACAGGTTTCACATTTGAAATCATATATTGACATCCTAGAGAATAAATCAGGACATAAATATTTTATATAGCCAAATGATGGATGTCCTAACCAAAGATGCCATAGCAAAATCTGTCAGTTTTTATCATCAACTGGATGATGCATGTGCTTTGCACGTCCCACACTGAGATCATCCACATTGTAAACCCCCCCCCCCCCGCTTAGTACCACACCCAATGATTTCCTTCGTAAAAATTGTTAGGTTTGTAAGATTCATGAGAATACAATCAAATTACATATAATAAGCGGAAGCATGGTAAAATCGAATTTTAAAATTTTTACAAATCATAACAATGTTCAATCTTTATGCGCAATTATCAATTAACAAAGGAGATGGAGAATTATACCCTTGTAGAACAAAGCTTGCTCGTGTACAAGTTCAACTCCAAATCCTTCGCGTCCTCTTTGAATTCCATCAACTAGATTGCTTTGATCAACGTTAGACACCCAAATATTTGGTCTATAGAGATAATCCACCAAGAAATAATAAGAATTCAAGAAGTGGGTAGTGACAAACCCTAGTTTTCTCTCTCTAGAGAATTTATGAGTATTCTCCCAAGTCTAATGGAAGTGTACATACATAACCCTAATCCATAATAAGACTCCTCTTATTTATAGATATGGACAACCCTCCTAAACTATTTAGGAGTAGGCCTTTTATTTTATTCCTAATCTAATTAGGAACTTTTATGAGAATACTCTTATTAATTAATTCATAAACTATTTAGGAAATAAATAATAGTAATAATAATAATAATAATACTCCTCTTATTAATTTATAATTAGTATTTCAAAAATACTAAATACTAAATATTAAGTTATTTAATTTATTCTATCAATATAGTATAAATTAAATATACTTAACTTATTATTACGATTATGTCATTCACTTATTAAATAAATATTTTTCTTTGCGGTGTGATCCTGGAGGTCCTTCATATTAAATCGGTTGTAGAATAAATCAACTAGAACAATTTCTAATCATATTTAAATAAATAAATTAAATCAACTATTATCATATTAGGAATTCCAATTGACAGTAAAGTAAAACTCCATTAGGTATTCCTTTAGCGAGTCAACGTTCAGTGAACTTAGTTTCTAATAAAGAACTACATACTTGTTTGACTGTCTCTAATAAACAACTACATACTCGTGTGGGCTCAAGAATCGCCTAAAATGTTTTAAACAAAAAAGTTATGACTGTTTTAGTGCAAGAGGGTCAAGCTGGAAAATATTTGAAAACTATTACGAGTGGACATTTTTGGAGCCAGTTTTAGGTTGCCTATGAGGTCCGAAATTAATGGGTTATATTTTTAAAAATAATTTGGTAAACTATGTATAACATATCCACAAATCAGACTAATCGAAGTTATGAGTAATGTGTAAGAAATTCGCAAAGTAGTTATTTCGCTATGCGCAACCACAGCTGGGAAGCACCAGCCGTGCAACAGCAAGGCCAGGCACGCCCAGTGCCTGCTGTGCAGGCTACTTGCTAGGGTTTTGACACGCTATTTTTGATGGGTTCCATGATTGGTTTTCGCGGTTCGAAATTTTTATAATATACTATAACATGAGGTCTATAACATGCCCAAAAATTTACTGTTATAAGACTTATGGTTTGAAAGTTAAAAATGAGCAAATTAGCATGTCAGAACTTAAAAATGAGCGAACGCCAAGCGTCGGCGCGTCGAGTGACTTTGACGTTCGACGTTCCGAATCGTGTTACGGCAAAATAATAAGTCATAATAAATCTAATAAACTCATACGGGGCGAGATTTGACTATTATGATATTTTGCACCGAGAAACTTCTTTTCAGATATAAATAAAGCAATAAAAATATGTAATAAGTATAAATTACATATTTAAATGAAATAAAAACTATAGTTGCCTATAAAATTATTTTGTGGTGTAACGAAGAACGTAAAACCTTTGAAATTTTTTATTAATCATAAAAATGATATTTTGATATTTTTTGGAGTTCAATATGAGGTTTTTGAGCTGGGAATTTTTGCTATATATATATATATATATATATATATATATATATATATAGCAAAAATGTGAATATTCGTAAAACGAAAAATAAACCGAATGTGCTAGTAGAATAAAATATGTATATATGAGGCATCAGTCTGTGTTGACTCATGGACGAACAATATGATATAAAAATTATATAAATTAAAAAAATATATATAGTAAATTGAATTTGACTATAAAAGCTATGTATTAGCTGTTTAAACCCCGAATTTGAGAGTAAAGGTAAAAGATATTTTTGAAATGAAATATAAATGGTTTAAGCTTTAAGATGTAAAATATTTACATCTTAAAATGTATGAGACCTTTATTATTTATATTAAGAAGTGATTTGAATATTATTAATAATGATTAAAATATTATTAAATGAATAATAATATTAGATAATAATTGAAATATTATTAAATGGTTAATAATATTATATAAGGATTAAAATATTATTAAATGATTAATAATATTAATGATTAATTAAAATATTATTAAATGATTAATAATATTAGTTAAGGATTAAAATATTATTAAAGGATTAATAATATTAGTGTTTGATTCGAATATTATTAAAGGATTAATAATATTGGTAAATAATTAAAATGTTATTAAATGATTAATAATATTTGTAAATGATTATTATTCTATTAAATGATTAATAATGTTAAGAAGTGATTAAATATTATTAATTAATTAATAATATTAAGTGATTAAAATATTATTAAAGGATTAATAATATTAGATATGTAGAGAGAATTAGAATAAGAAAAGTATGAGATATTTAATGATACGGGCATAATAGGAAAAAATTTGTAAAAATTTGGTTACTAAAGGAAAGTGAATTTTAACACGGGACTACCCAAAATAGTAATAAGGACTTTTATCATGGGACGGAGGGAGTATAAATTGCGGAGACATGATCACGTACACAGAAATAGAGTATTCTCTTGGGTGCAAACTTCCTTTTCACAACGAGTTGTATCATAGATTTCAACCACAAATTAGGACAATTCTAACATATATAAAAAGTATGAAGTGTCCAAGTTCTAAGGAATTATCGCCAACAAAATAAATTCAAGCCTTTTGAAAACACAAATCGTTTGTCGACCGTTTTAATTTATGTATGTCGCAACTTGTCATTCGTTTGGCTCCTAAGTATGCAACTTTCTGACAAAGATACTCCATTAAAGCACTACCTGTTTAACGTATGCTGACGATATTTTCTATTAACATTTACGAAATAATTAAAAAGGAAGTGGACCGGATGGGTGGACCACTTCCATCTTAATTATTTTGTTAATGTTAATAGAAAATATCGCCATCGTACATTAAACTAGTCGTAAGGCTTTAACATAATATCTTTGTCAGAAAGTTGCATACTTAGGAGTTATACAAATGACAAGCCATGCAAATTGCAAGTTGTGCACATATACATTAAAATAGTTGACAAACAATTTATGTTTTCAAAATGTTTGGGGTGATTTTGTTGATGATAATTCCTTAGAACTTGGAGAATTCTTACTTTTTAGATATGCTAGAGCTTGAAGTTTTCTTACTTTTGTTGGCGATAATTCCTATAATACAACTTGTCTGCCCTCATGAGAATACTATATTTCTGTGTATGTGATCATGTCTCCCTTATTTACATCTGATTTTTGTATATGGTTACGTACGTTCATTCAAAATTAAGCAGGGGTTGTAAATACAATTTCAATTATTTTAGCTGATGCTTAGTCAACTCCCGACTACTCAGATATATTATGCATGACTTGTAATTATAATTTAGTTGTCTCCAAGTTTCAATTGTTGAGAATTAAACTTAATTCAATGTTAATTTGGAGTATTCTAGATTATTCAAGAATTATCATAATTAATATTAGTAAATGAATTGGTGATATCCAAGTACATGATACATGTATGTTCATGAATGTGTTCAAGTGTTAGGTTCATGTACATGAATGTGGTCATGTAGTAATTATTAGTGTGGTTCTAGAAGTGTCCTATGAGTCCTATAAATAACTTGTACTTAAATCATTTTAATCAAGTGAAATGAATGTATTCTTACGTATTCTCTAAAGTTATATTTCACTTCCTCCCTAAAATATATTATCTTCCTAATCTTCCAAAAAAGTGGTATCAAAGCCTCTTATTTTGTGATCCTGGAGATGGCTAATTCTAGTTTTCCATTTCAATTCCCTCGCCTTACAAAAGAAAATTATGAGAATTGGTGCATTCGTATGAAGGCTTTGCTTGGTTCTCAAGATGTGTGGGAGATCGTGGATAAAGGCTATGATGTGAGGAAGCTATGTTGACTCTCGCTCAAAAGGAGAATCTGCAAAAGATGATGAAGAAGGATCAACAAGCTCTCACTCTCATCCATCAATGTTTGGATGAAGTCATGTTTGAAAGAGTAACCACCGTCAAGCAAGCATGGGAGATATTACAAAACTCCAATCAAGGGGTTGATAAAGTTAAAAAAGTGCGCCTTCAATTGTTACAAGGAGAATTTGAAGGTTTACGAATGCAAGAATCTGAATCTGTTGCGGATTTCTTTTCGAGAGTGTTGGCCATAACCAATTAAATGAAGCGATATTGAGAAAAAAATGGAGGAAGTCGGGGTCATTGAGAAGATTCTTCGCTCGTTTCTTCCAAAGTTCGATTATGTCGTCGTAGCCATTGAGGAGTCCAAAAATTTAGAGACTATGACAGTTGATCAACTCATGGGTTCTCTATAAGCTCATGAAGAAAGAATTAACAAGAAGAAGGATGAGCCGATCGAGCAAGTTCTAGCCACCAAGCTCTCGATGGAAGAGAAGAATTATGATCAAGAGAAAAGTCAACGAGGAAGAGGACGCGGACACAGACGTGGACAAATCCGAGGAAGAGGAAGAGGAAGAGGCGGACAAGGCAACCAAAACACCAACAATGAAGAAAGAAGTCAATCCTCAAGGGGAAGTGGAAAAAGAAATTATTCAAGGCAAGATAAGTCCAAAGTTCGGTGATATAATTGCCAAGAGTATGGGCACTATGCTCGAGAATGTAGGAGTGCGCCTAGTAATATTGAAGAAAAGGTGAACTATGTTGAGAATGAGGAAGATGAGGTAACTTTATTGCTAGCTTACAAAGAGGATATAAAAATAAAAATGATTTATGGCAATCATATGTGTGGAGACAAGTGTAAGTTTGTGGAGCTTGATGAGTCGGTGACCAGATTTGTCACTTTTGGAGACAACTCTAAAGTTCCAATTAGAGGAAAAAGTACGATTTTAATTCGTGTAAAGAATGGTGGTCATCAATTTATAAGTAATGTCTATTATGTTCCAAATATGAAGAGTAATATTTTGAGTTTAGGACAACTTTTGGAGAAGAACTACGAGGTTCACATGAAGAATCGTAGTCTCTTACTTCAAGATGTCCGAAAAAATGTGATTGCTAAGGTGCCTATGACAAAGAATAAAATGTTTTTTCTTGATATCCAAAGTGATGTTGTTAAATGTCTCAAAGCTTGTGTGAAAGATACTTCTTGGCTTTGGCATTTAAGGCTTGGATATGTGAATTTTGGAGATTTGAAGTTGTTGGCTCAAAAAGGGATGTTGAATGGATTGATGTTTATAGACCAACCAAATCAACTTTGTGAAGGATGACTTATTGGTAAGCAATTCCGAAAGAGTTTTCCGAGAGGAACTACTTCAAGAGCAATTAAGCCACTCAACTTGTTTATGCCGATGTTTGTGGACCAATCAAGCCATCTTTGTTCGGTAAAAATCGGTATTTTCTACTCTTTACTGATGATTTTAGTAGAAAGACTTGGGTTTATTTCTTGAAAGAAAAATCTGAAGCTTTTGGCATGTTCAAGAAATTCAAAATTCTTATAGAAAAACAAAGTGGTTATTACATCAAGTCCTTGAGAAGGGATAGAGGTGGTGAGTTTAGTTCTAATGAGTTTAATAAATATTGTGAAGAAAATGGCATCAAACGGTTTTTAACAGTTCCGAGATCTCCTCAACAAAATGGCGTGGTGGAAAGAAAGAATCGGAACATTCTTAATATGGCTAGAAGCATGTTAAAGACAAAGAAGATGCCAAAAGAATTCTGGGCAGAAGCGGTTGATTGTGCGGTATATTTGTCCAACCGGTGTCCAACAAGAAGTCTATTGGACAAAACTCCTCAAGAAACATGGAGTGGAAAAAAGCCAAGTGCATCCCATTTGAGAGTGTTTGGGAGTATTGATTATGTGCGTATACCCGATCAAGAGAGGTCGAAGCTTGAAGACAAAAGTAGGAAGCACATCTTCATTGGGTATGATCAACGTTCCAAAGGCTACAAATTCTACAATCCAAGTGTTGGCAAGATCATTATTAGTAGAGATGTGGAATTTGATGATGAAGATGCATGGGATTGGAGCATTAAAGACAAGGAAATGTATGATTTCTTTCCATTTCTTGATAAGGAAGAGCAAAAAGAAGAAGTTCATCAAGAGCCCACAACACCTCCTCGATCACCTACCAATCCAAGTTCACCTTCTATATCTTCTTCAAGTGCATCATCTTCATCAAGTGAAAGTTCAAGTGAAAGGCAACCACGAAAAATGAGAAGTCTCCAAGAACTTTATGAAGTCACGAAAAATTTAAGTGATGATTTAACTCTTTATTGTCACTTTGTCAATGGTGAACCCATAGTGTTTAAAGAAGCAGTAAAGGATGTAAAGTGGAGAATTGCCATGGATGAAGAGATCAAATCGATTGAGAAGAATAACACTTGGGAGTTAGCAACTATGCCAGAAGGTGAAAAGCCCATTGGTGTGAAGTGGGTTTTCAAGGAGAAGAAGAATGCTAAAGGAGAAGTGGAGAAATACAAGCCAAGGTTGGTAGCCAAGGGGTATAGCTAACGTCCCGAAATCGACTATGGTGAAGTATTTGCACCCGTTGCACGGTTAGAAACCATCCGTATGATCATTTCACTTGCGGCTAAAAAAAGGTGGAATATTTATCAAATGGATGTGAAGTCTGCTTTCTTGAATGGGATTCTTGAAGAAGAGGTTTATATTGAACAACCTTTAGGATATGTGATCAAAGGCCATGAAGACAAAGTGTTAAAGTTGAAGAAAGCCTTATATGGCTTGAAGCAAGCTCCACGAGCATGGAATAGCTGGATTGACAAATATTTCCAAGAGAATGGATTTATCAAGTGCCCACATGAGTATGCTCTCTATGCCAAGGTGTGTGAAAATGAAGATATTTTACTTGTTTGCTTATATGTTGATGATTTAATTTTCACAGGCAATAATCCTAGTATGTTTGGAGAGTTTAAGCAAGCAATGGCAAAGGAGTTTGAGATGACAGATCTTGGACTCATGTCTTATTATCTTGGTATTGAGATCAAACAAACGGATGATGGAATTTTTATTTCCCAAGAAAGATTTTCTAAGGAGATTCTAAAGAAGTTCAAAATGGAGGATTGTCAATCTGTGAGCACTCCAGTTGAATATGGACTGAAATTATCCAAAAATGAAGAAGGTGAGCAAGTAGACTCCACAACTTTCAAAAGTTTAGTTGGAAGTTTGAGATATTTGACTTGCACACGACCATATATACTTTTTGGAGTTGGGCTTGTAATTCGGTTTATGGAGACACCGACCGCGACACATTTCAAAGCAGCGAAACGGATTCTTCGGTACATCAAAGGTACAATTGATTATGGTTTGCTTTATTCATTTTCTAATGAATTTAAGCTTGTGGGATATAGTGATAGTGATTGGGCCGGAGATATGAATGACCAGAAAAGCACTACTGGTTTTGTCTTTTACATTGGGAATACAACTTTTACGTGGAGTTCGAAAAAAACAACCAATTGTGACACTTTCTACATGCGAAGCAGAGTATGTTGCTGTAGCATCTTGTGTTTGTCATGCAATTTGGTTAAGAAGATTATTGGGAGAGTTGCAAATACCACAAAATGATGCTTCAAAAATTTTTGTGGATAACAAAGTCAGCCATTGCTTTGGTGAAAAACCCGGTGTTTCATGATAGAAGCAAGCACATTGATACAAGGTATCATTTTCTTCGTGATTGTGTTGCAAATAATGAGGTGGAAATAAAATATGTGAAGACCCATGATCAAGTTGCAGATATTTTTACAAAGCCTCTCAAGTATGACAGTTTTACCAAGTTGCAGATTATGCTTGGAGTAACAAGGAACTAAGTTTAAGAGGGAGTGTTGGGAATTAAACTTAATTCAATGTTAATTTGGAGTATTCTAGATTATTCAAGAATTATCATAATTAATATTAGTACATGAATTGGTGATATCCAAGTACATGATACATGTATGTTCATGAATGTGTTCAAGTGTTAGGTTCATGTACATGAATGTGGTCATGTAGTAATTATTAATGTGGTTCTAGAAGTGTCCTATGAGTCCTATAAATAGCTTGTACTTAAATCATTTTAATAAAGTGAAATGAAAGTATTCTTATGTATTCTCTAAAGTTATATTTCACTTCCTCCCTAAAATATATTCTCTTCCTAATCTTCCAACATCAATTAGAGAGTAATAAAATAAAATAACTTCATCAGTTTTCACTCTCCAAAGTTTATTTATTTATCAAACAAATATCACGTGTGTCGCAGGACTAATATTTACTCTTGCATAAATGATGGAAAGTTATTTTGATAACCTATTTTGAAGAAAACTTAAAATCATTTTGATATCAACGAGTTTAACTTTTCAATTAAGATTGATATAATTTTGGCATTATAATTTATAACTACTTACAAGGGCAAGGAATATACTTGTGACACATGCGTTCTCTATAATTTATATATTTGACTAGTTGGTTTACTAACTTTGCCAATAGTCCCACCAAAATCTATCATCTACAATGAATTCTAAAACATTATAGATGAGCATCATGAGCTGAAGTAAGAATGGCGATCAAATTTTAAAATAGGAATACTAAAACACAGTTCAAAAAATGAAAACAAAACATTCATGAGATAGAACAATAATTATTGACAAAATAATCATCTAAACCCCATCTTTATTGACAAAATATACTCCATACTAGACCATCTGCGACATCAAATGCCATGCATGATCATGAATTACATCTGAAATGCCTTGAACAACGATCTTCATGCGATGTTTCCTTGTTACATTTCCATGACAGGAAATCTTCTCATTCACAATAAGGTTGTGGAAGATGTAAAATCTTCATATTTCTGCCTATTTCAGTATGTTTTACCCTATGTTTTCACGCGACGCCACATAAGGCTTTGTACCAAAATTCTATCCCTTCTAGGCTTTGAACCATCCCTTGAAGAAGATGACCCTGTGCAGCTTTGGCAGCCCTAATGTCTTTGCACCAAATTTTTCTGTCCCTTCATGTCCTTGAACCACCCGTTGAAAGAAGATGCCAACTTCATAGCGATTCCAAGGATAGGCAATACTTGAGCCAAAATGGCTCTGGTGCTTCACATTCTGGGAACGATATGGCAACATTTGGAGAGGCTTTAGGAAGAAAGTAATTAGCTCAAGTAGCAGTCTGATGTTCTTAAGCATTCTCGTCGAGTTTTTGTTCCAATAAATAACTACTTCCTCTGGTACAATCCCATTGGAGAGGAAAAACTTAAAAATTCCAATTCAAGACACGTACCAAATGAGTTGATGAACTCGACTTTTCTACTATAAGTGCTTAAACATGAGACTTGCTCAAACCATGGTTTGTCGCCTCGCAAAAAATATGATCCCAAATGCTCCTTTGGTTACATGAAGTAAAACATCAACACAATGAGCAAGGATCAGAATACTGAATAAACATTTTAAAGTTCATAAGCATAAGCAAAAAGTTCAACCCAATTGAAATATATCATACATTTCCCTATTAATTAATGACTTCATAAGGCCATTCTCTATTGTAATTCTCCATAACATTTGTGGTAATTAAATCACCTCTATGCACAACATTAATTTTAATTGATCTTGTTTTCACTGAAACTCATGCAAAATCTTGTACTAGAGAGATGGCTGATTGTAGAAAAAATGTTTTCATTTTTCAAGAACTACAAATTAATAAAGCTTTTAATTTTTTAGTATGTCCAAAGTAAAAATTCTCATTTTTGGTCAATAACAGTTCATCAGCTTTGAATCCAATCAAATTGGGGAGGGTTAAATCTGTGGCCTTCCATTTATTACTTCAACTCACAGTTGATTGTTTTACTCAAATTGGAATTAAGGGCAACAAATGAACACAGTTCATATTCAAACAGAAATAACCTAAAATTTGTGATGATCCCTATATACTCGTTTCAAAAAGTTTCTTTACGTGATCAAAATGGAGTTAATTAATTGAGAAATAAATAAGTAGCACAAGGACTACAAAACGCTTCCAAAATATTCTTAATTAGATCCCTTCAAATTTATTTTGACCAATAATGAAATACAAGGAGTAAAAAGGTTTGAAACAAACCTGAAGATGGCTCTTGCAGCTTGGTACATTGTTACCCCAGGACATTCATAAGCCCTAATATTTTTGTCGGGTAACAATCTAGTCATAGAAAATATACAAAAATATTAGAAACAACGGCACTGAAAATACCACAACCCTAAACATGTTTAAGAATAGGAGTAGGTAGGAATGAGTTTATTCCAAAATGCAAAGAAATAACTATACTTCCTTCATCGAGCTGATGTTCGTCAATACAATCAATCTTCTATGAGGATTATCTGGTTTTAATCAACTTACTAGCCTTTTTATTTGAATATAACTAATAAGGTAGCTTGTAGTGTTATTTGATTCACTTCCTATTTTCCTATATATATAATTTCACTCTTCTTAGAAATAGACATAACATATATATATTATAAAATACATATAAATCTTCTACTAAAAGTTCATGAACTAAAAATTGCATGTTAATAATTTTGGCACGAACATTGCTCCAAAATTATAAACAGCATTACTTTTTGTGTGGACCACGGTAGAGTAGCAGCCACTACCTTCGGTTGTTCATTTTGCATGCAATAATGTACAAACTACACAGCTATATGTCCAACCCTAAGACATTTTGCATACAACATTTAACTCCGATAAAAAAAGCATATGTAAAATTCTCATAGTAGAGGCAGTATAAAAGTAAAATCAGAGTAGGTTACAAGTTACCATGAGTATTAAAATGTAAGGAAAATGAAAGCATGTTATAAAATTAGATGTAAGAAAATCAGTACAAAAAAATATTAGAAAAATCAGTACAATGTAAACCTTATGCAGTAAGGAAATATATACGCCATGAGAAGCAAGTAGATAAACTATGTACCAAATTTTGAAATGCTATGAACAACGACCAGGGAATCATATCATTAATTTGTTGATGCCATGGAGGGTCCTCAGTCTCTGTCGAATAGCAAGAGCCATCAGTTTTTCAATAAAAAAAATTTAAAGCAATAATCAAGTTGGCTAGGTTCTGTACCATTAAAATTTCTAATACATAGCAATAGAAAGACACATTCATAATTGATGTGTATTCCAACAATACGTGCCACAAGATATACAATAGCAAATACACACACACACACATATACATACATATATAGAGAGACTTTATATTCTTAATTCCCCAATTATTGACATTGACCGTTTCCTTTCCTTTCTCAGAACCATAAAGATTCTCTCACATCTACAACAGTGATGATAGGTTGTGAGAAAAAAAAGATCAATATAAAAAGACGTATTCATAATTTCTGATAACTGACAAAATTTAAAGCTATAATCAAAGTTGTCTATGTTTCGTACCACTAAAATTTACTGATATATAGCAATATAAAGACGCATTCATAATTGTTGTGCATTCACACAAAAATAAGTGCCACAAGATATTCAATAACAAATATATATAGAGTGAGATTCTATATAAATACTTCCCCCAATTATTGACATTGACTCTTTCCTTTCCTTTTTTAGACCCATAAAGATTCTTTCACATTTATATAGTATATCTCAGTACATTTTTCAGTAATTTTTTCATAATCAAAATCTCTGAAGATAGATTGTCACAAACAAACAAGAGCAATTTGAAATACTCGATGTTAAATAAGTCCATGTAATATAAAAATGCAATAGGGCATCATAACCTATTCCATCAGATCTATAGAAAAAGTTAGTCAGATCATAACCTATTCCATCAGATCTATAGAAAAAGTTAGTCGGATCTAATATCGTCAAAATGAACTAATTGACATTAAATAAGGCAATTTAATATAAAATTGCAAAGAGACATCATAACCATTTCAATCAGATTTCATTAACCATATAGAAAGTATATATAATTTGCTCTGGGATTACAAATACATTTCAACATTTAGACATCCAAATACATTTCAACATTTAGACATCCAAATACATTTCAACATTTAGACATCCAAATACATCACACCATTTTCAGTGTTTGAGGGCCAAAAACTGTTTTTGTGAGTTATATAAACTTCATTTCAAATAAGCTTCTTGACGAATAAGATTTTTAGATGCGATTGAATTCTTTTGTATAATTATATATTGTAACAATTAACACTAAATTAAGAACTGAATAAAATTACCAGAATATAGATCGTCCATGGTGATCTAGACTGAAGAGACAGATATAAGCGGCTGCAGAAAGAAATGGGTGTTTTTTGCCCTTGCCTCTTTGTATTTATATTAGTAGAGTAGGGCAACAAGGATGGTAATAAGACAATAATTTTATTGAAAATTAATATTTTCACATGTACAAGCTTTCTTCTAATTGTAGATGGGTCCCACAATCATATAAGAGAGACCTTGCTCTTTTTATTTGATTGTAATGTCTCCATTTTTTAATTGTCTTTTTTGGAAAAAATATAAAAAGTAAAAAAAAGGAAATTAATACCGGAATTAAATTAATTGGATAATATTTTTTAGTATTATCTTTTGAAATTAACTGAAAAAGATGAAAGAAAAAATAATTATTATTTATATAAAAATCACAGACAAAAAGATCAAAAGAAGTATTAATAATTTGTGTTGTATATTTGTTTAAAACTATTACTTGTTATGTTCCCATAATTTATTTTTATTACTATCGACTCCTCATTTATTTACCTAAATAATTAATCAAATCTTGACTCACCAAAGAATGAATTACAAAAAGGAAATCTGGAACCTATTCAAGGGTGTGGCCGTGTGGGTAGGATTGAAGATATTTATCTACCAAAAGAGAGGAACAAGGAAGAAGAATCAGTGTCAATTCAAAGGGAGTTAAATTGATCAGATGTTTATATTTCATTTGACGAAAGTGCAGAGAAAAAGAGGAAATTGAATCCATTTGTACCAAAGGAAAAAGTTGTTTCATGGTTGTTTTGGAGAGTGCGGAAGAAAAAAATAGGATCAAGTGTCACTTGCTGCCACAATTACAAAATGGTTAGAAGCATGGATTCAAATAGTTAGAAGCATGGATTAAAAAATGTGGGCGAATCATTAACATTGTAGGGTAGACAAAATACGTAGACAGAGTATGTAGAGGAGTTTTAAAATCCAAAACTTTAGAGGGCATCCGATTGAGAAGATGCATGACTGTGGCAACGGCATCGCCCCAATATCTACTAGGCATATGAGCTCCAAGTAATAAAGCCAGAGCAGTTTTAAGAATATGTCGATTTTTTCTCTACTAGGCATATCTGCTGAGGAGTTTGACGACAAGGTGTTTCATGGATAATACCGTAACTTTGGAAATATGCTCGAACTGGGTGGTTCACATATTCACAGCCATTGTCTGATTTGAGAATCTGAATCTTAGCAGAAAATTGAGTTTGAACCATAGTGTGGAATGTTTGAAACACACGCAGTACTTCATTTTTGTGTTATAGTAAATAAAGTCAAGTTATTCGAGTTCAATCATCAATAAATACCACAAACCAACAAACTTCAGACGTTGTAGAAATGGGAGGACCCCATACATCGGAATGAATTAAAGCAAAAGGAACATTACTTTTATTCATACTCAAATGATAAGAGGTTGTATGAGTCTTAGCTAGAATACAGGTTTCACATTTGAAATCATATATTGACATCTTGGAGAATAAATCAGGACATAAATATTTTATATAACCAAATGATGGATGTCCTAACCGAAGATACCATAGCAAAATCTGTCGATTTTTATCATCAACTGGATGATGCATGTGCTTTGAACATCCCACACTGAGATCATCCACATTGTAAAGCACCCCTCCCCCCCCCCACCCCCCCTCCCCCGCTCCCCGCTCCTCGCTTAATACCACACCCAATGATTTACTTCTTAAGAATTGTTAAGTTTGTGAGATTCACGAGAATACAATCAAATTACATATAATAAGCGGAAGCATGGTAAAATAGAATTTTAAATTTTTTACAAACCATAACAAGGATCAATATTTATGCGCAATTATCAATTAACAAAGGAGATGTAGAATTATACCCTTGTAGAACAAAGCTTTCTAATGTACAAGTTCAACTCCAAATCCTTTGTGCCTCGTTGAATTCCATCAATTAGATTCCTTTGATCAACGTTAGTCACCCAAGTGTTTGGCATATAGAGGTAATCCACTAATGAATAATAACGATTCAAGAAGTGGGTAGTGACAAACCCTAGTTTTCTCTCCCTAGAGAATTTATGAGTATTCTCCCAAGTCTAATGGAAGTGTACGAACGTAACCCTAATCCATTATAAGACTCCTCTTATTTATAAATATGGACAACCCTCCTAAACTATTTAGGAGTAGGTTTTTTATTTTATTCCTAATCTAATTAGAAACTTTTATGAGAATACTCTTATTAATTAATTCCTAAACCATTTACGAAATAATAATAATAATAATAATAATAATAATAATAATAATAATAATAATAATAATAATAATAATAATAATAATAAGACTCCTCTTATTAATTTATAATTAGTATTTCAAAAATACTAAATACTAAATATTAAGTTATTTAATTTATTCTATCACTATAGTATAAATTGAATAAACTTAACTTATTATTACTATTATGTCATTCATGTAAAACCCCAAATTTTTCGAATAAAAATTTAATTTTCTCAAAATATTTTTTTAGTATGGTGTGAATTTGAGATAATGTTATAGTTGTGGGTAATATTTATAAATTTTGCAAAGTATGCAAGTTATTATATAATATTCGATTGGTCGGGGAATATTCGTTTTAATAGGGAATATTCGTACGACGGCACAATCATTGGTGGACCCCACAACAGAATTATTATCGGATTGAGAAAATGACAAAAATATTTTTATGAAAATAACGGCGAAAGTTTTACCGTTAATACTGTTGAACTACTCGGTAGTAAAAGCACAGTAATACGCGTGGTTGCATAATAGCACACGGTATTGATTATTGATGTTTACGTGAGAAGTCACTCAATTTTGTTCAATTATTGCTTCAGTAATTGTTGCATAGTATCTCACGTTAATTGATTCAATTATTGTCGATATTTTATATATTATTAAATCAATAATTGAGATGACAAAGTTATTAATATTATTATTTGCAATATTAACGATGTTTAGAAGTTCTGCCAATGAGAGGTTTGGTCACCTAATTGCGCGCCAATAGGGAGAAATTCTTATTGGAAAGCCCCCTCTTTCCTGGGAACGACCTGATCGATTAATAGTGTGAATTATAATAATGATGATAAAATTTTGTTTTATTAGTATTATTAATGTAATAAAACAAAAAAAACTTTTTATATAAAACAGAATACTTTTATAAAGTTATTCGTTTTATTAGACTATAAATAGAATATATTATATTCTATTATGCATAGTGTTTTGCATAGTAAAATCTTTTTATATAAAACAGAATACTTTTATAAAGTTATTTATTTTATTAGACAATAATTAGAATATATTATATTTTATTATGCATAGTGTTTGCATAATGTTTGCATAGTAAAATCTTTTTATATAAAATAGAATACTTTTATAAAGTTATTCGTTTTATTAGATTATAAATAGAATATATTATATTTTATTTAAAAGATTTTGTTTTATTAGTAAACCAATCTGGACGGTCCGTTTAAAAGTAAATCAATCTGGACCGTTCATGAATTAGTTACTATTCAATCCATTCTCCTATAAATAGAAGCTCATTTCTTCATTATTTCTTACAAATTCACTGAAACTCTAGAGAGAGAAATTATAGAGAGAAGCTATAAAGAGAAAATCTATAGAAAGAAAGAAGAAGAAAAGTCTGCTACTTCACTATTCCAGTATCCATTTTTCTTCTAAGGCAAGGGATATTATTTGTTGTACTCGTAAGGGGTATTATTTCTTTCGTATTCATGAAGAGAAATTCAATTATTCCATTCTTTATTATTATGTTGGAATAACCTGTCTATGCGAAGTACCGCATACATGGTGAAATTCTTCTGTTATTCCATTCTTTATTATTCTGTTAGAATATCTTGTCAGTGCGTATTACGCCTGACCTGGTTCCATTAATTATTATTCTGTTGGAATAACCTGTCTGTGCGGTCTATCGCATGCATGGTGATTTCTGTTGTTATTTCATTCTTTATTATTCTGTTGGAATATCATGTCGGTGCGAATTTTGCCTGACCTGGTTCCATTAATTATTATTCTGTTGGAATAACCTGTCTGTGCGGTCTATAGCATACATGGTGATTTCCGTTGTTATTTCATTCTTTATTATTCTGTTGGAATATCCTGTCGGTGCGAATTTCGCCTGACCTGGTTCCTTTCTTTATTAATCCATGCAATAACCCATGCAAACTATTATATTAATATGCATGAAAATATTTGATTAACATGACTAAATAAAATTATAAGCCAATATAAATCAATTTAGCCCATATAAACATTGTCATCATTAAAACCAAAAAGTATATATACTAACATTCTCCCACTTTTTGATGATGACTATATATATATCATACTCCCCCTAATTATATGGCTCCCCCTTAATTTAGGAAAAACATGGCATGTATATCAAATATCACATGTTAATTGTATGTATATCAAATAACCCATATTAAACACATAGTACCCAAAGCATGACAGTAAAGAAGAATCATATATCTTAACCAATCAAGACAGATTAAACCAATAGATTCAAATATCCAAATTCCAAAATATTCAAATTAGAACCAACAGATTCAAATATCCAAATTCTTATCCAAAAAAATAGAGTTAACAGAGTTTAAACTTTCAATTCGAAATAACCCCAAAATCTCCCCCCTTTGACATCATCAAAAAGGAGAAATTAATTGTCTTCTTTATCAATCTCAAACATCTCATCTTCAATCTTCTTAGAAAAATCCTTGAATTTCACATCTAAGGATTCAACCTTCTCAGTAACTGTGAGTACTCTATCGAATTAGGAATTGAGTGAAGTTGAAAAATTATGCATGAGTTCAAGCATCGTGTCAAACTTGGAATTCATATCAGTAACAACTTGAGAAAGTTCTGAATTGTGAGAAGCAGGAGGAATCGGAATAGAATGAGAAATAGGAGAATGAGAAGGAGAAGCAGTAGGAGCAGAAGGAACATGAATATTTTTTTCAATGTCCCAAGATAAAATATTGTCAGCCCCAATTTTTGAGTTTTGAATTTTTAAAAACTAATTCATTAATTACCTTCAGTTAATTGAAAAACTTCTTCATTCTCAAAAGATACATCAAAATGAGTAAATATATTTTTCAAAAAGCCACCATATGGAAAACATTTAGATTTAATTTTGACACAACTTTCCATGTGATTTATCATTAAAAGAGCACAATTGAATTTTGTTTTTGACAAAATGTGGGATGACAATATTAAATCTTGACAAGTCATCTCGGACCTACCACCAGTTCGAGGAATAAGATTTGCACGAATAAGCTTATGAATCACATTATTTAATGGTGTTGTTTCAAGAACTGTGGGTAAAGAAATAAACTCAGATGTGGGACAATCTTTAACTATTCGCAATTGTTTCACAACAGAAAGGTTTTCAAATTTTAATGGCCCTTTTATAGTGAATGGGGAAGGGCCAGTGCAAGGTATGTCAAACAAAACACCTAGTAATGCAGAGTCTATTAAAATTGTTTTGTTTTTCACAAAAGTTCGAATTTAATTATGTGCAACAGACAGATTCCCATAAATCTGTTTAATCAATTTGGGATAGGCATATGTTGGGGGAAATAACAAACTAGATATACCAAGATGATTAAAAATTTCAGTAACACCAATAGTATCAAAAAGAACAGGGTCGACAGGTTTGCCAAACACGATGGGTTTATGGACCATTAATTTCTGAAATTCATTTGCAAATTTTTGGGAACGAAAAACAATAGTTGAATCATGAGTGCTAGAAATAGAATTGGAAATGGGTATACTCACAGCAACTCAATTTTTACCCTTAGATGTTTCCCCTGTCTTCTTCATCTTCTTTGAAGAAGTTCCCAAATTAGAGACCATCTTGGAGTGGTTTCTGTTCAGGCGACGTTTATCTCTCAGTCCCTTTGATGAAGAAGCTCCGATTTGACGATCCAATTCTTGAGATGCCATATCTGTCGCCTTAGAGCGTTGTTTCGGCTAACGTCCGGTATTAAAGATAAACTTGCCCCTTGTTTTAGTCATTTTTATGGAGATTATGTGAAAGCTTGAAGGAGATAGGGAGAAGAATAAATGATTGTCGCAGCGTTGTGCTTGGAAGGGCTCTCGTTTGTTAGCAAGAATACACTGCACGAATCTGTTACTCGAGTGAAGTAGGAGCGTAGCTTTGAAGACAGAAGCAATGGCCTGATTAGACACTTCTTATGCATGGATCAGGTTCGGGTATAAGATATGTTGGGAACAAACACTACAAAAAAATGGGGCTTCAGCAATAACCAATTTTCATTGCTAAAGGTGTCAAATTTCGTTGCAAAAGGGTTTTGGCAACGACTTTAATGTCATTGCGTCTTTCGTTGTGCAATGAGCATTGATAATTGTTCCGCAACGAACGTTTTTTTTCGTTGCCAAAAGTAATATATTTTGTAACAAAATTTGGCTTTCGTACAGAGACATCGATCCTTTAGCAACAAAATGTATTGTTGCAGAATAATTAAAATTTCGTTACTAAAAACCCCATTTTGTTGCAAAAGCCTGCTAATTGGAAACGAAATGAACTCTTTTTTTTTGCAACGACCATGCATTTTCGTTGCAATTGACACCATTTTGCAACGACATTTTTCATTGCAGTAAATTATGAACATTGTTGCCTAAACTTGCTTTCGTTTCGGAATGTAAACTTTTTAGCAATGATTTTCGTTGCTGATTATATTATTTGGCAACGACATTATGCTGAATCAGCAACAAAAATGTTTGTTGCTGGTTATTTTTCAATAGCAACGAAATCGTCGATTAGCAACGACATTATATGTTGTCGTTTCTTTATATGTGCAACGAAAGTTGATATGATTTGCAACGATAAACACTGTTTCTTTTTTATGTTAGTATTAGAAACAATATCCTCTCCATTGTTATTAGGTTAATTTTTTATTGCCGAATATTATATTTTAAATGCCATTAGCAACGAAAATTTGTTACTAAATGTATAAAAAATTGTTGCTATATTAAAACTAGCTTGTTCAATTCTTTGGTAACAAATTATGTTGTTGCCAAATCAAAATTTGACATTCTTTTTGTGTACCTGACTGGCTCAATGTCCTTATAGCAAATAATGACAAAAATACAAAAAACTAAAATATTATTAACTTAATAATAAAATCATCCACTACATAATCATTCATTATCTTTATAATTAACCATCTAAAACAACCACAGTTCTTCAATCAAAGTATATATCTACATATAGAGAGAGTACACTTCATAATTTCGTCCCTTGTCTTCCGTAAATCTAGCACGGAAATTTGATACCCAGTATTGTAAGGCAGATCGTAAAAGCAGTCTTCCTGCACATATTTAAAAATAATAGCAAGTCAGGAAAATAAAGCAAATAGGTTACCTGAGGCACTTAATACCAAAATCAATACACAAAGACAATAGAGTTACTAAATGGTACTAATATTATTAAACTAACAGACTACCCACAATATTTATTAAATGGTTGAGCATATAGAAAGATTACAGAGTCCTTCAACTGACTAAATAAAATGCCTTAAACAAGATAACATGAATTACATACTAGTTTGACAAACATACACAAGATGGTACCATATGCAATGTGTATGTATAAGATTACAACAACTATGACAAAGATACACCTGCTCTATGTGTCCAACTTTGAAGTAATTGTTATGTGAAAAAAAACTAAATCTTCTATTATACTTGGCACACAGTTCTGTATGTCTATTTACACGATCCTTGATTTTTATTTTAACAAACTCAAAATTACTAAATCTGGACAAACAGCATGCAATTTGATACACAGTTGATGATGAAAAACTCACAACTCTAGAAGGGTACAGGCGTGTGGGGGCATAAAGCATTTGCTCTTACCAATATCATTACCATCTACCTTGAGTTGCAGAAACTAAGATTAAGAGAAAAGAAAAATTGTTATAAGTTACTACGAAAGTTTCTATGAACCCGCAACAGGAGCTCAACAATTTGTTAGTACGTAACTAATTTACATCGACTAGGTATAAGAAATGAATGTCAAAACTGAAATATTAAAATGTATGCACAATCAGAAGTTTACATACTTTGTCATTTTCATGATGCTGGAACAAAGGAACCGCAAGCAATTTTTGGTTTTTCGGTACAATGAACTTTCTACTTTCTGGCAACTTCACAAGAAAGAGTTTTCTACACTCCTACAATATCAAGACAAGCACATAATGAACACCAACTTACCAAAGCTAATAAATATATCAACTGTGTTTCGAGCTCAAGCTTTATCATATTGCATTGCTGTGTTTTGGTAAGAACAACTTCCTGCAATTTCTGCTCATTTTCTTCTTTCAAATTTCTGATCTGCCACATGCACTCCTTCAAAGCACCATCTAAATGTGATGCTCAATCACCAGCAGTAAGCTTTAACAATGTAACTGATTCTAGATGATTTTTCAATGCCAAAGCTTCTACCTCAGCTTTTTCCCAACATGTTCGAGGATATGAATCAATTTCATAAAATCTCTTAGTCTGAAAAAAGAATAAAATAAATACCAACTTACCTGAAACAGCTTCTTCAGCAACTTTAGCGTGTTGTTTTACTAGACTTTCCTTTGTTGTCAACTCTGAATTCGCAGCAGACAGCTTTTCATTTAATTCCTCAACTTCATCTTCTAATGCTTTTACTTGATCCTCATACGAAGTCACTAGGACCCATGAGTTCTAGTCTCGTTGTTGCCATAGCATGGGCATCTGGTGTATCTTTGGTCTCATATAAAGCTGGCTCCAGAAAGCTATACCTTCAAAAAAATTAAATTAGGTCTCAATAGAATACTAGATAAGTCTCCAATCTCAGTGATATGATTCTAAATGCAGCTACAAAATTCAAACTACATACTTTGGTCTAAAAAAACATATCCTCTACTGTTCATTGTATGTTTGATAGGCTCAACCTTAAAATGCCACCCAGTATCAGCTTACAGGTCGTTATTGGTTTCTATAACCATTTGTAGACACCCCATAAGCAGCAACAGCTGCATACATGTTTGGATCCTGATTCTGCGGCACCTTATACCCATAACCGTTGTACCCTTGCTTGCCATAATAATTCTCGTTCCATTGATTTTCGAAATCCATTCTCAACTGTCAACCCATTTAGAAAGGTAAACAAGAGGTGAATACATGGAAAATTGATTAAATCATGATAAGAGAAAATGATCCTAAATTATTTCTCATGCATCCTTTTTATGTAACATAGTAGTTGATTACAGGATAATGTTTATGAATCGTTTAAATAAAAGTAATTGAAACATTAAGTAACTAAATTGTAGAGGAATACCTGCTGGCAAATTGTACAAAACCACATCCTTTCCCAGCTGGTATTTTCACAGAAACCACCTCATCGAACTGCGAAAAGATCTGTTTGAGTTCTTCATCAGTTACATCAGAATCAAGCCCTCCCACAAATATCTACAAGAGAACAAGGGTTAACAAAGTACCCAAGGTAGTTGTTAATTTATTCAGTAAGGGGGCAGACTCACTGTTGTGTTAGATGTATCAGTCTCAGACTGTGCACCATTTGCAGCAGCTCCTCCATACAAAACCACAGCTAATGAAATAATTTGAGTTAATATTCAAACTATTTGCACAAAAAATATGAATATGACAGTCGCTGATGCTAATTCTAATCAGTTCAAAATAAGGGCTTAGAGGTTCTATTTTGCGCAAGACTTTTCCATTCTTCATAATCCATTAAAAGTAAAAAAGGAAAGCACAAAGTCATAAGAAAACTTAATGAAGCTCAAATTCGTACATAAACTAATACATATAAACTTCAGATGGAAATAATAAGCTACTGAACTAACCAAAAGTAGAGGAAACTGCCTTAGAATAATTCTCAAAAGCATGCTCATATCATAACCACATCAAACAAATACAATTCAGGATACCAATAGACCATAAAATCAAAAAAAATCAATAACAGGATATGAACCAAAATTTAGAAATCAACACTGATTGACACTAAAATAGTAAATACAAAAAGAACCAGGAAAACCTTGAATGGGATGTAAGACAGCCCCCGAATGAGATCATTTTGTTCCTGGAAGCTGATAGCCTTGCCAAAACTATCAACACTGAATTTGAACGTGCTTTCTGAAGTCAGGTCTGGCAACTTCTCCTCATCTGGATAATTTTTTATAGCTTCTTCCAGTTCCTCATAACTAAAGGCCCTTCACAAGGATACCTGCATATTTCAAAGTAAGTCTTTAAAGGTCCAACATGATGTATATCTTTAACACAGTATAATTTTGAATAGAACTCGGAAGTAGAAGTGGAGGAAACAAACCAGCAACGAATGGGCATTTTGAGGCCGTTAACAGATCCTGATGTTCTGCAACCACATAATCTTTATTTTTTTCTAGAAACAGATCAGCCAGTTAATTCACCTGCATAGCAGGGAGATTTGATCAAACCACTAACAAAGCAAGATAAGAAACACTCACGAAAATATTATAACAAATAGTATAACAAATATTTGATTTCAAGAAAATATTTAAAAAATAATAACAACATATAAATTTGATTAACCCTATCAAATTTACTTTAACAAATAGTACAACAAGATTATATGTCTTTAAGATAACAACATATAAATCTGATTCAAGTTGACAACCCAGCGACTAAATAGCAACAATCCATAAACACTAATAATAAATGAATTATTCCACATATAACTAATATGTTTATACCCACTTAATTAGTTGATATTTATATAAATATTAACATATAAATATTATATATTTATATGTTAATAATAATATTTATATATATTTAAATATATTAATATATATTAATAATATTTAATATATATTAATATATATATATATATATTATTATAATATATATATATATATAATTATATATAAGATTTATAATAATTAATAATATTATAATATAATTATAATATTATTAATATATAATAATTTATAATATATTAATATAAATAATATTTTATTATTATTATAATAATATAATATAATATTATATTATATTATTATAGTTATAATATTTTATAACAATTCATATTATTATCATACTAATCGAATATTATATAACAACTTGCGTACTTTATAAAAATAATAACTATTACCCACAACTATAACATTATATCAAATTCATTCCATAGTATTCAAAAAATGATAATTATATAAAATTCATCTTTATTCATAAAAGTTGGGTTCTTATATTTGTACTCATCACTAAGTCCTTCAAGATTCCAATCAATAAGATCCTCATCATTAACTGGCTTCCCTAGAAGAGCAAGTTCATCGGCACGAGTCTTTATCGCCTGCATATATTCACTAATTGATTTTGAGCCCTTGGTGCACCTCTTTAATTGTTCCTTCTGTTGTTTAATATGACCACGAGATGGTTTGACGTAGGTATTAGCTAAGATTTGTCATGATTCAAGGGAAGTGGTGGTGCGGGCAATAAGCGGTTGCAAGGAAATAGAGATAGCACCAAGGAGAGCGGTACAGATGAGACGATCCTGACGCTTCCAGGTTGTGTATGCCGAATTTGAGGATGCAACACCATTAACAGTGATTGTAGGTGGTGATGGAGAAGGAGTTCCATCAATGAAGTGATGAAGAGCATAACCTTAAAGAAGAGATTGGATTTGAAGGCTCCATGTGAGATAATTAGTGGATGACAATTTGGTGATATTGGATCGAGAGATTAATTGTAAGGAGGGATGTTGAGGATCCTGCGATTTTTGGATGATGATAAGATCGTTAGTGAAAGAAGAGGTCGCATCGTAAGCCATTGAAGAGATGGACAAAGTAGTTGTAGGTTGTTCTGGAAAAAAAATACGCCTAGGAAGATTAGGCTCTTGATACCATGTAGAAAATAGAGAGAGAGAGAAATATTGAGAAACAATGACTTAGCTTTTCCATTGATTAAGAATGAATATATATATACACACACACACACACACACACACACACACAAGATTGAGTGTTGCCCAAGTACCTAAATAGGAAACTATCCTAGAATTATGGGATTACAATTAAATACAAGGATATTACAACTAATTGCAAGAATTATGGGATTACAACTAATTACAAGGATATTACAATCTTTTTTATTTAATTCTCTAATATGCAAATAAAATCCAGAAAGAGAAAGGAAAGTTTATCTAGAAGATCTCTTTGAGAAGTTGATTGTCACTAAGAAGTTGAAACCTACATGGAAAGAGACTCTTGGGAGATTACCATATAGAGATTGAAGCCAAAAATGAAAGAAGAAGATAAAAGGAAACAAAAGAGACCAAGTTCAATGAATTTAAATTAGGGCACAATTTTATTTTCCCTATAAATAGGTCTCTTATTTTATAAAGACGAAGTATTTTTGTATTAGTTTAGGATAGGAGTAGGAGTATGAATAAATTACTTATTCACTGTACGTTCGTTGGATGATCGTTAATTAAATGGAGTTTTTTTATTTATTTATTTATTTATTTATTCTTCTTCTCTTCATTATTTTAGTTAGTTTATTTATTTTCATGTCTAGTTAAATTTTTACATCTAGGATGAAGATGAAATTATATAATTGTTCATGATAATATTTTTCACCTCTTCTATTATTTATGCTTTTATGTTTAGTTAATTTCGCCTTCATGTTTCGTTATTGAAATACCTTTATTTTATAGTACTTATGTGATTTTAAATTAATTAAGAGGTTTTGATAGATTATTGTTAAGATACAAGTTTTTCATAATCCATATTTTCTTAAATAAGTTTTGATGGGTTATAATTAATCCTTAAATTTTCATAGTCTATATTTTCTCATGTTAATTGTAAAATTACTAAATTAAAGGGAAGGGAGATCAAAATCATAGTTAAGTTATGAAAATATAAGAGATTGAGTTTAAGTTTTCTCATAGTTAAGTTTATTATTTAATGGATTCGGATTCCTAGATTGTTTCCTCATTATTAGTTTTCATACTCTAATTAATAAATTTTTAATTTGTATTTCTAATTTGCCTAAAATAGATATTAAGGATACGTTAAAATTAATCTAGTTTATTTGGGTTCGACTTGTACTTGTCAAATCTTCAATTCGAAACTATACACTTGCAGTACAAAATTTTAACACATCAAGTTTTTGGCGCCGTTGTCGGGGACTAGACTTAATTTTATTTTCCTTAATTTTTATTTATTCGAATTAGTTTTTTTTATTTTTTTTATTTCTAATATTATTTTTTTAATTTTTATTTTTCAGGATTATCAAAGCGGATCAACGATGCAGAAAGACAAGATTATTGTTGCGTTTTTCCTGGTAGTTTGTTTATTAACTCAAAAAAATAGTATCTTAGTTTTTTTTAATTTTTATTGTTAGTTATAATACTAATTGTCGCATTCATGCATTGACTCACGTAGAGCACATCGTGTTTAGATTTTTTTATTTTTTGTTAAATATAAACTGTGGTGATTGTTGAAGGATTGAGGTACGTCAAAATTTCTCCTTAATTCTTTCGTAATTTACATAGTTCTAGGACATTTTATTTGTTTATAGTTTTTTTAATTATTTTATTTGTGCATTTTCATATTTAATATAACATTAATGGCACAACCTGTAACAAGATAAGGTGGAGATTTCATCACCCGTCCTTAGCCCACAAACCACCCATTCATTTTGTATAACCTTGCCTTAATAAAATCAAGTAGACGTTGGCCCCTAAGAATTTCAAGCTCAATTAGGACAAGGGACTCCAAGAGGAGACTAAATTTTAAATTAATCAAACTACTGGTGTTTAGGCAAGTGGTTCAAAAGGCAAAACGCCTAAAGGATGTGTGGTTATTCAATTAGTCACCGTACCCACAGAGAGACTCCCTCCTGTCTTACACTTACCTGATTAGTGGTGTGATTAATTTCGAATTTGGTGAACCTTAAAGTGTAACTTGGAACAGTTAGGAGCTGTCTAGATTTTATTTAGATTAAACGTAAAATTAGAATTTTTATTTTATTTTATCTTATTATTTTTTGTTGTGTGACTTTCGTGGTTAGTTATCTATCTATTTTGTGTTTTGTGGAAAAATTGATTCTTATTATTGTTGGAATAATAATTTTTCTTGGAACCAATAACCCTATGAAAATTTTAATGCACACCAAGTAAATCAATTTTTTTCAATTATGAAAATTCTTATCTAAGTTCATATCCACATCCATATCCATATTCGTATTCAGATCCAGAGCCTCAATATCCATAAGAAATATCAAATGAAGAAGAGGAAAGACTTAGTGCCTTAGAGAAAACTATGAAAGTTTTAATGGAAAATAAATTTAGAATGAAACAAGCTATATCTCGTCTAGAAATTCAAATGAGTCGATTAGCCACCATAATAAATGAATAAGAGGTGGGTGAATTTTGTAGTAACTCTGAGGTCAATTTTGAAAATCTTGATGGTTGTGGACATGATGAGGAAAGTGAAAATTTTGTATTCAATTCCACACAGTTTGAGTCAAGCGAATTTGAGGAGTCTAAAAATTATGAGTCTATGCCTAAAATTAATCATGTCACATTTAATGAGTCAGTTGAAAAAATCTATAAGCCTTAAGCTCCATACCTTGGAAGACTTATTCCTAAAAAAAATACCCAGTGATTTTTTGGACCAACCTATTAAAGTAAACATGGTCCAAGAGTTGTCAATGACCCAAGAAATAATTGAAAATACACTCTTGATTGAAAAAGATCCAATTGATTTTTTCTTAAATCACCTTGACCAAAATTGGAATGAATATGAATATTTAGATAAGGTCAATGAGTTGAGATCCACTACAAATAATTCAACTAAACTAGAACATGTATTTGAACCAATTTTTTCATCTTTTGAACATGTTAGTGAAAGCTTTCTTAAGTTAGACTTTAAGCATAATTCTGATGAAAATTCTGACTATTTTAAATTTCCTAGACCTCTTGAAAATAATGAAAAGTTCCCATTCACTTACTCATTGGTATCATTCATTTATAGTCACATACTTTTTAGGATTTATGAAATTCGCAGTTATGTACATTTGTTTTCTTTTTCACCACATTTTCTTGCAGAATAAATGCCCCTCATACAAGGTACAATTTTTTCATATCTTTGTTCTCTTTTCTTCATTTGTATACATTAAGGACAATGCATGCTTTAGGTATTGGGGGGGGGGGGGAGTTTGTTTGTATTAGTATATTAGATTTTTTAAGGAAAATATTGTAAAAAAAGAAAAAAAAAGTGTTTGACTTTTTATAAGTTGGATTAATTCTATTAAGTATTTGTGGAGTAAAAATTCATGAGTAAGATTAAAAGATTTGAACTCTTGTACCTTTGATTAGATACGAAATCTTAGTTTGAAATACCATCTGGAATAAAATTGATTTTATAAGCATTTTTTGCACTTCACATTTGCACTAATTCTTAGTTGTGGGTATAAACTACGATTCGAGTAATATAAAAAAGATTGAAATAAAAAAAAAGAAGAAAAAAAAAACTGCTTCAATGTCCATTGAACGAAATAAATGGGTATCCACGCCTTAAGAAACATTGATATTCACGCTGAAAAGTGTGGTGAATAAAAGTAGCTTGACTAGTCTAGTTTTGTGGCCTTTGTTACTCGAGTTAGTAAACCCTTAGTGGCGTCTCGACACCTAGTGCCCTAAAGCCAAATGGTTTGGGAGTCATTGGTTCAACGCTCGCTATATGGGTGACTCTGAAAATCGTAAGAAAACGAGACATTGAACAAGTCGAGAAAAAAATATAGAATTTTTTTTTGAAAAGAATGGGAAATGAATTTGATATTTCCATTGTGTTAGGATTTTTGGAAGTTATATTGACCAATCAGGTAATTAATCGGATAAATGAGCAATTAATTGTTATTAATTCACATGCTTATAACTATTTGTTCACATATATGTACTATTGATTCACATGCATGTACTATTAGGGGAGGTGGTGCAAGATTGATAATACTTGCATGACTAAATTAAAAATAGAGGTATAAATGAAGGTACTATACTTTAACTATTTTTTCACATATATAGAACTATTGATTCACATGAATGTACTATTGATTCACATGATGTACTATTAGGGGAGGTGGTGCAAGTTTGATAATACTTGTAGGACTAAATTAAAAATGATGGAAAAGATGAAGGTATTATACTAAAAGAAATTAATTTTTATCATGAATAGTACTTTAGATGAATAGTACCTGAGTGAATAGTATTTCGTGAATAGTACTTCAGGAATAGTACTTTTTAAATAGTACCATATGAATAGTACTTCGTGAATAGTATCCCGTGAATAATACTTTATGAATATTACTTTGTGAATAGTGCCGTATTTATGAATAGTATTGTATTTATGAATAGTGCCCATGAATAGTACTCTGTGAATAGTACATATGTATGAATAATGTCGTATAAATGAATAGTACCCATAAATAGTACTCTAGCATGAAAAGCTTAAAATTTAATAAGAATGTTCAGAAAAATATCCTTGTGAAACGATACTAGATGAAGCGCAAATTTCAAGGATATTCTACTAATTTCACGAAGTATAGAAGTAATACTTCAACAAAATGAGTGTAGAATTAGGGATACAAAATTAAATAATATTACTTACATACTACAGAGTACGAAAGAAAATATTATTTAATACGAATATTGAACAAAATTAATATCTCTTACAAATACGAAATAAATAATACCCCTCGCCTTAGTACAAGGCTGAATACTGCAATAGTGAAGTAGCAAAATACTCTTCTTCTTTCCCTATATAACTTCTCTCTCTATAATTGCTCTTGTGAGTCTTAGTGAATTGGTGAGAATGAAAGAAGAATGAGCTTCTATTTATAGGAAAATATAGTTTTGATAATTGTACGTTTTGGAGCTCGAAATATTACAGTATAATACCTTTATCTTTTCCTTTATTTTTAATTTAGTCCTATAAGTATTATCAAACTTGCAACCACCTCCCCTAATAGTACTACTAAAAAAATGGTCATTTGTGATGGCCAAAATCTATCACAAAAAGTAGGCCCATCATGAAAGATTTTACGTGATGGTTTTGGCAATCACGCAAACACTTGGTGCTTTTGTGATGATTAATACAATCACATAAACACGTAATATATTGTGATTGTCAAAGTTATCACAAAAAAAACAAGACTTTAGGGATCAAATGTAAGAACGTGAATTTTATTTCACTGCATTAATTGTATATATATTAATTATATCAAATGATACTTGTAGGATTCGAACCCTCTCCCATTTGCAAACTAAATAACGAGTATTACCACACACCAAAGTCCAGATCATGATTATAATTTAAAACAAAATATAAAAGGAAACATATGTGAGTTGACTTACTAAACAAAATTACTTCCACATAAGATTTGGTGATTGCAATGGCAGTCACAAATACTTTATAATGATGATAAAATTAGTCATCATTAAGAGCCATCATATATTTTATTGTTTTGTGATGGCTTGAAAATTCCATCGCAAAATACCTTCTTTTTGTAATTGCAAATAAAAGTCGTCACAAAAATCTATCTTTTTTAATGATTGTCACGACCGTCATAAAATATTATTTTGATTATTTCTTACATTAAAATATTAGTGATAGCTTAAATGCAATCACGAAAAGGGTATATCTATAAGTGATGACTTAGTTCGTCACAAAAAGAAAAATTATTTTGCGTGAAAAAATTTGTGTGATTGACATGACCATCATAATTATACATTGATGGCAAGATTAGTCATCACTAAGAGCTATCATATATACTATTTTTTGTGATTGCTTAAAAAGTTCATCACAAATTACTATATTTTGTGATTATTTTTAAAAACTGTCACAAAATTTCGTCACGTATTCTTATTTTTCTAGTAGTGATTCCGCTGAAATTGTTGATCTAAAACTTATTGTCTATTGTATTTTATCAGTTGTTATACTGTTGAAGGTTAATGATAATTTATTCAGTATTATCTTAGTCATAATATTTCTTACTGGGCAAGTTGAGCTCACCTTTTTCTTTCATTATTCTCTTTAGGAAATGAGAATATAGCTGGGACTAGCTAGTCGGGGAATGAATTGACGGTCCAGATGGTGGCTATAGTAGTCCTCACTATTCTGTGAAATAGTGTGATAATAATTGAAATAAGATTGAATTTGAGTTTGGATATTGTCTAGGAGATAATATTTGTATTAAAACTCACTGCTTATGTTTTGTCATATTCTGCACGACAGTTGTATAATTAAGTTTTAGTTGTATTCTGTACCATGTATTTGTCGACTCAGAATGGGTGATGTATACCTATGTTGGGGGCGTCACAGTATAATTTTTGTTTTATGCTTATTTTATTTTTATTTTACTCGAGGACGATCAAAAGTTAGGTATGAGGGTATTTGATAGACACATAACTTATACATTTTATTATCCTTAATTTTGTCCTTTTAATAATATTAGTTTATTTAATTAATATGTTTTATTTTGTTTGGTAGGATTTAATATTTTGTTGTAATAAAGTTAAAATCTTGGTGATTAAGCGATATTTAATGCTCTTATTCATATAAAAAAATATCCAAGAACAATCCTACAACATAAGGAAAGAGGTAGACTAATCTTGGTACGCAAGTCAAATCCGGCAAGAGAAAGAAAAATATATCTAGAAGATCTATTTGAGGAGTTGATTATCATTAGGAAGTTGAAACCTTCATGGAAAGACTCTTGGGAGATTACCATGTAGAGATTGAAGCCAAGAAGGAAAGAAGATGATAAAATGAAACAAAAGAGACCAAGTTCAATGAATCTAAATTAGGGCACAAATTTATTTTTTCTAGGTCTCTTGTTTTAGAGAGAAGAAATATTTTTGTATTAGTTTAGGATATGAGTAGGAGTGGGAATAAATTACTTCTTCATTGTACGTTCGTTGAAGGATTGTTAATTAAAGGGAGTTTACTTATTTATTTTTAATCTTCTTCTCTTCTTTATTTTAGTTAATTTATTTATTTTCATGTCTAGTTAATTTTTTTACATCTAGGATGAAGATGAAATTAAATAATTATTAATGATAATATTTTTCATCTCTTCTATTATTTATGATTTAATGTTTAATTAATTAATTTCGCCTTCAAGTTTCGCTATTGAAATACCATCATTTTATAATCCTTATGTGATTTTAAATTAATTAAGAGGTTTTGATAAATTATTGTTAAGATATGAGTTTTTTATAATCCATGTTTGCTCAAAAAAGTTTTGATGGGTTATAGTTAATCCTTAAATTTTCATAGTATATGTTTGCCCATGTTAATTGTTAAATTATTAAATTAAATTTCATATTCAGTTTAACACTGCAGAGCCTAGGAAACTAAATAAAAATTTGAATTTGACCAATACGACATCGTTTTCCAATTGGTCAGTCATACTTAGCGTCGATAGTTTAATACTGCAGACGAGAGACTTTTACAAGTAGGGACATTTAAAACATTTGTCCCATCCGCGATATTAAACTGCGAAATACTAGAAATTAAATTGTGAACGGGAGTAATATAAGTCGTTAGATATCCGAATGGACGATCATGATTTGTTGTAATGATGGACACTTTTTTACAGTGTTAGCTATAGATCAATCCTATATATATATATATATATATATATATATATATATATATATATATATATATAGTATTAAATCCGGTTAGGATAAAGTTGACACCAACTTCACTGTAGTAAATTTGTATAGTTTTTTATTGCATTAGTTATAAAAAATATTGTCAATACAATATTTTATATAATTAATGCAATAAAAAATTATAAAAATTACTAGGATGAATTTGTGCCAACTTCATCCTAACCGAATTCGTGTTGGATCCTATGCTTTAGAAGTACACAACATACTTAGATTATATTGGATCCGAGCTCTAAACTATTGCAAATTGATCAAATTGTTTTTCAAGACATTATATTCGTATAGCAGAGAGTTGTATTTTATAATATTATTATAATATGCAACTCTTTGTCATGTGAATACATCTTTTTTTAATAAAGTTTTAAAATAAGGTGGTTAAATTCGTTTTAGTAATTTTTTTGGATCGGGAAAGATAAAATTTTACGTCCAAAGAGAAATGGAAGTAAGATCAAAACAAAAAGCTTGAACAGGCCAGAAAACCTCAAAAATAACTCCCAACAGTCCAAATTTTTTGGAGGACTTCAAGTTAAATCGTTTTTTTAACCATTCAATATAAAATTAAATTAATATCTATGAATTTTTTAAAATTAGAATTTCATTTTTTTTGCACTTTTAGATGCAAAATTATTGATCAAACTTGTATTATTGTACTTGTAGCTATTAATTTGCTTGGGAAAAAAAATTGAACTTTTTTAATGAACTCTAATATATATGAATTATTAAAATTTGAGATCCTTCTCAATTTTAGAGCCTCAAGCCATTGCTTAAATGACTTAACTGTTGGACCGGCCCTGCACTTGTGACTACTTTGATTCTCAACCAAAACTTGCTTAAATGACTTAACCATAGTTTTTTTTAAGATGGGAACTAATTTAAGATATATATTGCCTTAAGAGAGGGAGGAAAAATGCCAGAAAATTAAATTAATTTCTTAAAATTGATACTTGAATGTGGGATTCTTAGAAATTTCCATCAATAATATATTAATGATCACATCACCTCTCTTTATTTCAAATTAATATAAGTAGACGTGCGTCAAGTAGATCTCAAAAACTTAGGTCAACTCAACTTGTTAACAGATCACATCACCTTCTCTCTTTTTTTTTTAATATATAATTATATATCTTATACTACCAAACTTCATGCAAGAGTTGAGCAAATGATTAAATTCATATATAAATACTTCATATGATCATACTCCTTTTCATGTTTCATTTTCCTTCCACTTTCTTCCCTCTCTTTTTTCTTTCTAGGGTGGAAAATGGGAGAGATATTTTCAAGTGTTTGGCTTTTCATGATCCCAACACTTTTGCTCATCATTTTCCTTGCAAAATTTGTGAATGAAAATAGAAAGAAAGTTGGAAAAAGCAATCAGAAATTTCCTCCTGGTGGAAGAGGGTGGCCAATAATAGGAGATAGTGTCAATTGGTATAATGCTGTTGCAAGTTCTCATCCCCCAAGTTTTGTTGAAGAGCAAGTTAAAAGGTTTTTACTCAAAACACTTCATTTAATTTAATTTCCTTCTTTTCATGTATTACTTTTTCATCCATATACTTTTTATCTATTTCCTTCCAAAATAGAGGATCACTTTTGATTTTTTGAAATTAATTTGAGATATCTGCAAATTAAAAATTGATATGAATTCGTTTAGGTTTAGATAGTACTTAAATAATAAAAACTGTAAACCATCTAAAAAGTACATAGCTTGTTGTTTTCAAAAGTTAAATACATGAACAACTTTAATTTTGAATTCAAAAATATCTCTTAATTATTTACTTTGAAAAAAGTCAAATTTGAGCTTATATATATTTTGATACAAAGAGAGTATAGTTACATATTTGGAACTCCTTGTATGTTTACTCTTTTTGTCCCAAAATAGTAGTCTCATTTACTTTCTCACTTTTTCTTTAGCATGTTAAGGTTTGTCAAAAGCACACTTATACTTAAAACTTGTGATTAGAACATTTTTTTACATATTGAGTAAAAATCATGTTTAAGTTGCAGTTAATAGCTCAAATAGGTTAGTCATTTTGGGACATGAGTATACCTCAAGCTAAATCAAAAACTAAATCTCATAATGAATGGAATATAACTGCAGGTATGGGAAGATATTCTCATGCAGTCTATTTGGTAAATGGGCTGTTGTGTCAGCTGACCCGAGCTTTAACCGATTCATAATGCAAAATGAAGGGAAACTTTTCGGGTCAAGTTATCCGAAATCTTTCAGGAACTTAGTTGGAATAAATGGAGTGATTAATGCACAAGGAGAGCTTCAAAGGAAACTCCATTCCATTGCCTCCAATATGATGAGATTAGACAGGCTTAATTTTCACTTCATGAAGGATATTCAAATGGTTATGGTTCAAACCTTGACAAAATTTTCCAATAATCAAGTCATACTTCTCCAAGATGTTTGCAGAAAGGTACGTAATTGTTAGTGTTAAGATTCTGGTGATCTAGTGTAGAATTCTAGACTTGTTTGCAGTGGCGGACTCAAGGAATTTTTTTATAATAAGCTGGTGAAAAGCTTTTTTTTTTTAAGGACTTTTGAGTCCCCGTTTCATAAAACATGGTTGTCAAAATTTCAGTTAAGCACTTTTTTCTTCTGTCCCATTATGTGGGTCTCATTTGAAAAAATTACTACTCTCTCACTTTTGAAATGCAAGTCATTTTAACTTTTAAAATCAATTTAAAATTTAATTTTAAATAAAATAATTTGGAATAATGTCTAAAAAATCATTCAAATTGATTTCAAAAGTTAAAATGAGTTTTAAGACATTTGATAGTATTCCAAATTATTTTATTTAAAATTAAAATATAAAAATATTCCAAATTTGTTTTAAATACTATCAAATTATTGTTCAATTAATGTAAAATAGCTTGCATTGGTAGTGGGGTAAACTGAGTGTATATATATATAACTGCAAGAGGGCACATAGCACATAACTTGCATTGGCAGGGATTAAATTAAATAGGACTACCCTGCCCCAGCAGTTTGTGCCGGCAGGAGTTTAATTGTTATGCCTTTGACAGCTTGTTGCGGCAGAGGGAAAGATAAATTTATTCTCGAACATTCATTATTCAAATCAACGAATAGGATCATAGTTGCTAAAATAGTGTTCATAATTTATAGGCATAACCAAAAGGGGGCGAGAGAGGTCATATAACCTCACCAAAATTCTGCAGACTATATATTAATACATATATTAATAGTCTATATATATACACACACATATATATGTATAATAATAGTAGTTAATAATAGCAATCCAAAATTATAACAACCGGTTACCTCCTCTCAGTTGTACGGTCGGAAAAAAATACTCCAAACGTCAATAAATAATTTAATTTAATTTATCAGTAGCTGGCTTGTAATTAATTTAATTTATTAATGAGCCTCGTATATATAAATTAAATATATATATTCTCATATGGCCTGGCCTGGCCTGGCCAGGCCATATCCACCTGCAGGTAGCTATTAATCTAATGGTGAATCAACTGCTGGGCGTTTCAAGCGAATCAGAAGTGAATGAAATGGCTCACTTGTTTTCTGATTTTGTCGATGGCTGCCTCTCTGTTCCCATCAATCTACCGGGTTTTACGTATCACACCGCTATGAAGGTCAAAACTTTATCCATACTAATACTATCTCCCGTTCCAAAATTAAAAATATATTTTAACTAACTATAAAGCACTAAAAATTATCATGCTTATTATTTTTAAAACTAAGAACGAAATTATATTAATTTTAAGTTTTAGAATTTCACAAATTGACTCAAAAAAATCAAATTATATCTTTAATTTTGAAATAAATAAAATATTATAAATATATAGGAAATAAATGTAATTAAGCAATATTGAGTCTAGGCAATCTATAAATTACAAGACGCATTTATATAGCACAAAATTGCATTTTAGATTATATTTGTATATAATATTATACAATTGCAATTCTATGTTATGTAAAAATGCAACATGTTTTTATACAGTACTGTCTCATTTTAGACAGACTGAAATCTGGATCCAAAATGAGCTTCATTCTTTGGCATATTATGGTTTGGTGCACTTGAACATATATACTTTTATTAATTTCCAGTCTTGCAATTTAATACTGAAAGAGTTATCAAAAGCAAATGAGACTCTGAAATGCATGTACTAATCATTTGACCATGTTGGTTTGTTAACTTTATTAATATTGTTTAAGGTTTTTGTCCAACTTGAACAGGCAAGGGAAAACATAATAAGCAAAATCAACAAGATTATAAAACAGCATAGAGAAGGACGGGCATCTTCGGATGTTGAAGTTAATAATGGTCTGCTTGGGAGACTTGTAGATGAAGAAAGTATACCTGCAGATACCATGGCTGACTTTGTTATAAACCTTCTCTTTGCTGGAAACGAGACAACAGCTAAAACCATGCTTTTTGCTGTTTATTTCCTCACGCACTGCCCTAAAGCCATGAAGCAACTACTGGTATATACTCCATCCGTTCCTAAAATATTGCCGTTTTAGAAGAAAAAAATTGTTCCAAAATGTTTGTCGTTTACAACTTTTGAGGAGAATAAATTATTTATTTTTCCATATTACTCATATCTTCTCTCATTGTCCTAAGAAATTCTCTCACTTGTTTTAATAGTTTTCAACTTCACATAAAGGGGTAGTGATTAAATTTCAAAAAAAAATTACTTGATAAATTATTCTTTCTTAATTCATGTGCAAAAACCTTAAACGACAATATTTTAGGAACGGAAGTAATAGTACATAATATTTTAGGGGAGTGGGTATTTGATATTTTCGCATGTCTCCTCTGAAATGAAGGTGAACCCATTTTCTTCTCTTAATATTCTCGGGGAGTGAGTTTTTGATATTTCCGCGCATGGTCCCCTCTCAAATGAAGGTGGAACCAAATTTCTTCTCACTGAGAGAAACTTGTATATGTGGAAATATTTAAAACACGCGTGAAAATATCAGTTTCCAATATTCTCCTAGGCTTAATTACAGAATTGTCCCTCCAAGTCGTCAATCAGTTTCAAATTTGCCCCTCAACTATCAAAATGATACGCTTGTCTTGCAATAATTGCCACTTGATGTAAATTCTATTATTTGGGTCGACTTTTTTTTTTGTATATAATTTTGCGTCACGTGCCAATCATGTGCTTATTTATTTAACTAGAGTATTTTCGGCATTTGACTATGTAAAATACCCAGTTCATGTGTTAATCACAAGGCTATGCTATTGAAAACAGGAAGAACAACAAAATCTGAGGAGTCAAAGGAGAAGCTTCGATGGTAAAGAAGAGATGCTTTCCTGGCAAGACTACAAAGCTATGCCTTTCACTCAATGTGTAAGTATTTCTCTTTATTAATTAACTTAATATATATATATATATATATATATATATATATATGGGAAAAATGTATGTACACAGCTGTGTATTACACAGTAGGCTATGACGACGATTTTTTGGGCTATAACGACGGTTTCACCCGTCGTCATAGCTATTCTGGGCTATAGCGACAGTTTACCGTCGCTATAGCCCAAAAAATCTGTCGCCATAGGCCTACTGTGTAATACACAGCTGTGTATATACATATAGCCCTATATATATATACCCCCTGCCTCAAACTTCTTTTTTATATTCTCCAACACCCTTGTGTGAAATTTGAGTCGTACTATTTTGTTTAATTTTCCCAATATTAATATTTCTATAAGACACACTTGGACATTTCCATATGAAAAAAGAAACTTTGAATATTAATATTATTTTTGAATTAATTATTTCCTCTTATATATAATTATTTCGTCATTAATATTATCTTCTAAATCCTTATATTAAGATTCAAGAGAATTCTGCAACAGGTGATTGATGAAACACTTCGATTAGGGGGAATTGCAATATGGTTGATGAGAGAAGCAAAACAAAACATTGAATATCAAGGTAAAATCCCTGTGTACGTTGTATCTATTGAGAAAGAAGGAAGTCTTGCGAATTGTAACAAATATATAAATGTGTGGTAATAATTCAGGTGTCACACGCGTTGTGTGTAAATTATGTGGAGTAGAAATTTATAAAATTTGAAATACTAAATATAAAAAAATAAAACAAGAAGGACAAAATAGGAATTATCAATCTTAAAAGTTGAAATTAGGCATTTTTGGAAGCAAAAAAGGCTTCAACAAATCGTTTACACCAAACTCTCTCCCCAACTTTATATATTTAGATATTAAATGGATAAAGTTCATCCATACGTCTATGACATTTTTAATGATAATCCATTTACGTAAATGATAATTATGGTGCAACTTATATTACCACGTTACCATGAACATTACAAAATTTGATGGTCGTGTAAGTTGTCATAATCACTATATCCAATAAACCATTCTCTCTCTCTCTCTCTCTCTCTCTCTCTCTCTATATATATATATATATATATGAAACTAATTTATTTTGTTAATCTCATTTTGTAGATTATGTTATTCCCAAAGGAAGTTTCGTAGTTCCATTTCTTTCCGCTGTCCATCTTGATGAAAACATATATGAGGGATCAATCAAGTTCAACCCTTGGAGATGGATGGAACCTCAAAATCTGGTAAGTCTTCTCTAAGATCATACAGACACAAGTGCATTTACATGAATTTACTCATGTAGAAGCTGCAACAAGCACTGCACTCTAAAATTTTATGCGAAATTAATCAATATATAAACCATTCTAATTTGAGTTTTTGGTTCATATTTCCTTTGCTAACATTATTATTATTATTATTATTATTATTTAAGGAAAAGAGAAATTGGAGAAATAGTCCATTCTATTCTCCCTTTGGAGGAGGCCCACGCTTTTGTTCAGGGGCAGAGTTAGCTCGACTTCAAATCGCTCTATTTCTACATTATTTTGTAACTAAATACAGGTTTATCTTCTATCTATCTATTAGTTTTCATAATTTTATTAATTAAACTTAACAAAAAATAATTAGCAGCTAATTATTCTTAATTAAATTAAAATGTAGGTTTTCATATTTGATAATTTTCAAATTTCGTATTTTATTTTGTTAGGTGGACTCAAATGAAGGAAGATCGGATGAGCTTCTTCCCCTTGGCAAGATTAGTGAATGGATTTCCAATTCAATTAACTACACGAAATGTTTAAATGGATTTGAGTTGAGCTAGCTAACCAAATTCATTCATTGTAATTTTTTAATTGTGTAAATAACTTTGAAATATTGCCTAACAGTTACAAGAAATGGAATTATTTATAGAAAGTAAATAATATATATTCAAGTTACACTTGAGTCAAACTCAACCGTTCTTTTAACTGTTCATTCTACCAAACCCGCCCATTAGGCTATGGTTTCGTTTTATAGTAGATTGGAACCATAAGGGTAAAAAGGGGTATCACTCTATTATGGTTGTCGACTTTTAAATATTACACTACCACTAAATTTTAAAAATATGAAATTGACACATTGAACTTTTTAAAATTTATCAATTGGACCATTTCGTTAGATTTATTAGAGTAGTGTCAAAATCCATCATTTATCTTCAGACATGACTTTAAAAAGAAAAAAGAAAAAAAAAACTAGTAAATATTGAGGTGGTCATCTTCAATCTTCAGCCGAGTCAACTCGACCCGCGCGCACATATTAAACAGATCAAAAGTCATAAAAATGTTTTAATTCCAAATAATATATCAAAATTTTCGTAACAATGAGATCTATTATACCATATTATTCATTTCACAAAAAAAGAAGTTAAAAGATCAAGCATATTTGGGTCTGAACAAGCATATCTGTTTTTACATTTCTCTTGTAAATTTTAAACTCAAACTTACAAGCACGTTGTTAGTAGCATATTAACGCCAAGATTCGTTCGCTCGCTCAATCACCAAGCAACGAGTCAAATTTTGCTCAGAAAATGGATAAACACACTGAAGAGCCTGATGGTCGAAGCCATCGAGGAATAGCTCTCATGTGAAAATAACTACAAGCTAGACAAAGTTAAAAATGAAGGCACATTATAGCTTTAGTGCGTGAAATTGACAAAAAGTCATTACCTGTAATTTAAGGTATAGTCGTGTATTTATAGCTTACTCACACTGCCTTAACAAGCCCGTCCCTGAATAGGAATATGGCTCCTTATTACTTCAGTTTCCATACTTGGATGAAATTCAATCTCCTTAAGAATTGGAAGTCGAAATTGATCCAGACTACCGCACCCCTATAAATGAATTTGATTTGGTCACCTTAAAGGTATGAATTAATTCAAATTGGAAAAGGGAATCATAAGTCAACCAGGACTGTAGATTCTTTAGAATGTCAAGGCTCCTGACTGGAATATTCTACCACATGGCACTGATCCCACCAAACCATCCGGGCTCACAAGATCATGCCCCAACATTGCCCCCTCTCTTATTATAAGTAACTTAAAATAAGAGAATACAAAATTACATAATTAAGATGGTACGAACATTTAAACTAAACAGACACGCCCTCGCCCACGTGCCAAGTTGGGGCCCACCAACATAATTACTCGGCCATAATTCGTGGAATGTGCAAAGATAACCATTCATTTTAAAAGTCCATTAATTCCTCAAAAATCAACTGTCACACCTCATTTTCAGGGTCAAAATTTTTCACAGAGCTTAGGCGTTTCTCTCACCTTCTTTGCAACGATCTTCTTTTCTGGACAAACCTCACCAGAATCACCATATTCACCGATCGAAAATGTTAAGAGACAACATCACTAGAGCTAACCCAACCACTGCCATATCCTTAAAATTTTATGGAGACTTTATATCCAGTATATCTCTAATCTTCTTTAGGTTGGCCTCAATCCCCTTCTTGCTATCCAAATAACAAAGGAATTTACCCGAACCAAGAACGAAGGTGCACTTGGTCAAGTTAAGACGTATTTTGTGGTTTCGGAGAGTTTGGAAGCAGTCCTCCAAGTCATCCAGATGATCTTGAGTTGCATCACTCTTAACGATCATGTCATCCATGCACACTACAATAAAAGAGCTTATCTACGACTGCAAGCGATTGTTGATAGTGGTCACAAATTATTTGGTCACTAGTTATCTTTCGGAGACCACCATCAGAGATCGCTAATAGCGATGGATACGATCGCCAGGTTGAGTCAGACTTTAGTGTGACGTGGTGCCACGTTTCAGCGATCGATATTAACGACCACATGTGGTCGCTAATACAAAAAAAATACTCAGTAGCAATTGTTGAAAGGTAATAGCGACCTCGTGTGGTCGCTGATACTAATTTTTTTAAAAATTCCCTATTTTTTGGATTTCCCAAAAAAAATATATTTGTTTTGTACCTGCACATATCCCAACATACAGAAATATCTATAAATAAACTAACATCCATACAAATGTCATCCATCGATCCATCCATACAAATAAAACCAACACAATATAAACATCCATGCATGTATAAACATAAATAAATATCGTCCGACTAAAATTTATATACAAATGTCATCACGTACAATATAAACATGCATGTACATTCAGTCGGTAAAAAAATAATAATACAAATGAAGAACAAGAGAGAAGATGAGAATACAAATATCTTCACGCATCAATATCTTCCAAATGGGGTTGTAACAAAAGAATAAAACATGTTAAATATATAGCATATATGTTGATACTGGTATGACTTATGCAAAGCAAAAAATGACCTAAACTCATGTATTACTATAATATAAAGCGGAGAATAAATAGAAAGCTAAACTAAATATGTATTATTGAATGTAAAGAAAAACTAAACATGCAAAACTAAACATAAATCTAAACAATGACATGATTACCTTGTCGCCATCCTGTTGTCGTGTTGTTGTCGCCACTGCATCTGCTAACTCATCAGAACTCAGAGACTACAGAAGCCCGCCAAGTGTATGAAGAAGATTATGATCTTGACATATTTCTCTCACACAGTCAGCAGGAGTGTGCGGCGTCAGATGTCATGAGGACTGAGTAGACTGGCTACCAGAGCTGCTTGTGCCACTGATAGTCGGTCATCGTCGTTGTCCTTGTCCTTCGGCGTAGTTCTTCTTTACAACCAACACCCTCTCCCACAACTATTAATCAATCGACAACCGCATGGTGCTAGAGGAATAACGCTCGTTCATTAAGCTCTTATAAGTGTCATGTTAGCAGGTTAAAAATTAAATAGTTAAAAATAAATATAAAATGCTTAAGAATGACGTAAAAAATTATAAACAACATATCAAAGTTATAAAAACTTATTATCGCTATCTGAACAGTCTCAGGTAAACCATCGCGGGTGGTCATGTACACATCCAGCCAATGGATAGGCCGACCCTGAGACTGAGCCTCCTACAAAACATGCTATTTTCTTAATATGTAAATATGTGATATACTGTCGACCATAACTATAAACATTAAAGATTGATTAAGACCAAATATAATAAGACCAAAGAACTAATTACATATGTATTTGATTGTGGTTATACATGAATCAGCGTTTGTGATTCAGCGTGTTATCATGGTAAGTGTTGTGGGTTTATGATATCATGGTATGTGGTGTGGGTTTCTCCGACACCTAAAACTTTTAAAGCAATTTGTAACTTTATTTTATATCAGCAAGTATAATTTCATCCACATTTAAGGCATAATAAGCACACTAGCTATATCTGCTTACATGTGGCCATCATAATGCTATATCTAAATTTAATAAACTCCACCCCTCTCTCTCGATAACTAGCTAAAACTCATGTTTGCTAACTATTCCATTATATAAGATCATCCGGGAATACACATAGATTTTTTTATTGTTAAAATACGATTACAGTACATTGCAAATAAATTATTCAAATGACAAAATTTAATTCCCAATGAATTCTCATAAACCACTCACTATCATTCAATTAGAACTCTGTCTACATTCAAGGTATTTTCTCTTAGATATTCTTAAACTTATAATCTAACTTCAACTACCAGAGCTTGGTGATATAAGACCAACCAGATCCTTTCATGTTTAAAAGGAAAAACTAATGAGAAATACACTGAATAGGGAAAAAGGAAACAGATTTTCCATAGTCATTTTTTATTGTCAACTACATATTTTTAGGTCTAAATAGTAGTAATTTCAAAAAACACAATAATAATCAATGCACCTTATATTTCTAGTAATTACCTAAAATATCATGAAATGTATAGCGGCACAAAGTGCTTCAGAATAGATGTAGGAGAACACAAAGGGTCTCGAAGAAGGCCTGTGGTGGTCAGTGGGCGGCGTGGGCGGCGTGAGCGGCGTGCACAGGTCGGTGGGGTGGAGTCACACTCTCTTCTCTTGTCTTCCTCTTTTCTCTCTTCTCCCTCTATTCTTCTTCTTCTTCTTCTTCTTCTTCTTTTGTTCGACTACCTGGTTCTGTTTGATTGTCTGGGATTAAAATAGATCAACAATCGCTAACAGCGACGACATGCAATCGTTATTTTTTATTGACGTGGTTTTATTAGTAACCATAAATTGGTCACTGTTAATAATCGGTCGCAATAAGCTTGCTCGCCAACTATTACCCCAAATTTCTAGCGGCAAAATTAAATCAACGACTGATCAGCGACTAGATTTAAGTGTGATCGCTACTAGCGGTCGCTATTAATAGCATTAGCGACCGGATACTGCGGTCGCTGAAAGTCTTGGTCGCTGTTGGACCATTTTGTTGTAGTGGTATACTTCCATATTACGCCCATTCTACTTCTAGAACACCTTGTTCATCATTCGTTGATAAGTAGCTCCCACGTTAATTAACCCGAACATCATCTTAAAAGCATAGATCGCCTGATGCGTGATGAAGGTCATCTTCGGGATATCTTCCTTTCATATTGAAATCTAATTGTATCCTGAAAAGGCATCCAGGAAGCTTAGCAAAGCGTACCCAGAAGTATCATCAATGAGTTGATCAATATGCGGCACAGGGTAGAAGTCCTTTGAACATGCCTTGTTTAAATATGTATAATCGATGCAGATTCTCCATTTTCCATTCTATTTTTGGACCAGCACCACCTTCGCCAACTACTCCGGGAAGTCAATTTCAAAAATAAAATCGGCACCCAACAGCTTAGCTACCTTTTCATCTATAATCTTTTGTCGCTCCAGGGCAAGATTCTCCTCTTCTACCGAATAGGTTTCCCGGTAGGATCCACATAAACCATGTTTACAGTTACCTAATCATCGATCCCCAGCATGTCACTAGGAATCCAAGCAAAGATGTTTGCATACACCCAAAGTAGTTCCACTAGCCCAGTCTGAAAAGGTTCTTCTAATCTTAACCCAATTTTAAGCGTCTTGTCTGGATTCTCTAAGAACAATTCCACATCCTCCGTTTCTTTGACAGGGAGAGAAAGAGGCTCAATACTACCTTTGATGAATGGCTCCACCTCGATCGCTATCATCTGTCTCTTTTTACTGACCCCTACCCCTTAAAAGATTAATATGTTGCGGTAATACATTAGAGCGATGTCCAAATCTCCTTAGACTTCACCAAATTCATTTGGTGTGGGAAACTTAATCTTGAAGTGGGGTATGTATGTCACCGCCTGTATTGTTGCTAATGTCGTCATACCCAGAATTGCATTGTAAGTTGAATCAACCTGACCGACAAAAAAATTGACATCTATCTGCACTTATTGAGGATTCTTGCAAAAGACGATAGGCATTTTTATCTTTCCAACCACATGGACTGAATCGTTGTTGAACCCATATAATGGAGATTCTTTCCCGACTTCCATCTTCCAACCCTCTAGATCCAATCTTTGATAAGCATAGGTGTACAGGATATCCACCGAAGACCCTTTGTCAATCATAATTCTTTTCATATCCATTGGCTCGACCTGTGAAGTAATCACCAATTCTCCTTTATGCGGTTCCACATATTTGGGCGGATAATCCTCAACAAAAAAAGAAATTACTGTGTCGGGATAAGCTCGATCCCTCTTAGCAGGTTGTTCAGACATAGACAGGATTGAGTCTAATGTGTCGTGACGCTTCTTCTCCCAGTCACGTGCCTTATAGATCATCGTATGATGACATCAACTACCCAATAGACGGGCCAATATCTACTCAGGTTGTCGATCCCTAAGTTACTCCCAATTAACATCATCCTTCTTTCTTCCTGAACCTTCTTGATAAGCAATATATTGAACCAGCTCCTTATTTTGAACATTCTTCTCTATCAAAATTTTCAATTATCGACAGTCCTTAGTAGAGTGTCCTACATCCTGTTGATAATTGCAATACCGGTCTTGATCTCCTCTGTTTGGAACTAGATGGGCACGATTAGAAATATGGATTGTCACGGATCTCCTCCAAAATCATGGCCTTATCAATGTTGAGAGGATTATAGACTTTATTAATATTCTGATTCAAGAAGGTTGGTTGGCTGTTTCCCGAATTCCCACCATTGAACTCCCTCCTTGGTTGTGCTTCAGACCTGGGATTATAACTCATATCCCGATCTTTTGGCTTATCTGGTGTGCGCATCTATAGCTTCAGACTCCTTATAGCATCATCAATGGAGATAAAGTTCTCTGCCCTATTATATGCAACCGACAAGTCCTTCGGAAGGTTAAACATAATGTCCTTCATCAACTTCTTTGATTTAACAACTTCCAGCCCCGTAATGAAGAATCTGAGGGCTTGAGGGGTGTTAAGATTTCTTACTATTCCAACGGCCTCTCTGAATCGCTTCATATACTGGCCTAGAGTCTTGTTTAGCTGCTGCTTAATCTACATAAGAGACGTTGTCAACTTTCCCCTTCTCTTATTGCTCCCGAACTGGTAATGGAATTTATCGCATAAACTCTTTCCAAGACCCGATGGAGTTCGATGGCAGTGATATTATCCATAATCGGGCACCCTTTTATAGCGTTGTAACGAACATCTGACACTTGCCGACATAAGAGTGATCATAGTAGTGTATGCGACGATCATATTCGTGTATATAATCATAAGGGTCACCATTGTCATCGTAAGTATCCATAGGCGGGATCTTCTTGGTTGGATTGGCCCGAACTCGATAAATCTCCAGAGTAAAGGGGGACATCGGATCGGCCGACACCTCACTCACCTAGGTCACCGCTACTAACTTCTATTCCAACTCTGCAAGCTTTTTCATAACAGGTTCAGGTTTTTCCTTCAAAGAGGATGATATGGGTGGATCCCTCACGTACTTCAGGGAGGCCATTCGTTATCGTCGTCCAGATCTCGTCCATCCTTCATCTTTGACTGTGAAATGCAATGTACATCTACTCCTTTTTTCCCTAGAGCCTTCTGAATTGTATGTCATGGATCGGCTCTGTGGAGTAGTCTCCCAATGGCAGGGCCAACTCAAAGAGATTTCTATTTCCCCCTCCAACTCAGCCAGTTGTGCATCCAACTCGTTTTGTTGAAGGCGTAGAGCTTCCAAAGCATCCCAAGTTTGTTGGATCTTCCACATCTAAATCAGTTTGCGCTTGTCCCATCCATCCAACTCTCTATCCTGCTCTTGGCGCGTGCACGTTCAGGACTGACTGTCCGCGATACGACTGTGGGAATTAGGAGTTCTTTCACTTGTGGAAAATAATTGATGTCGGGCAGAAGCCAATTGAGCCTGTGTCTGGTCCACGATGTGTTTGTTAGGGCCAAGTCTATCCTTAACTGATCCCTAGATTTTGACCATGGGGTTGATTGAAGATCTCTCCTGATCAAAAACCTTCTTCCCTTTACTCGCCATAATTTTGACAAAGTGAATAGGTGATTGTGAAAAATAGCACTAAAACGGCCCTTGTTTTCGTGCCAATGTCAACACCAAGATTCTTCTTCTCGCCCAATTACCAAACAACGAGCAAAATCCTATACAGAAAATAGAAAAACACACTAAGGAACATGACAGTCAGGGTCATCGGGGGATATCTCCAGTGTGAGAATAAGTACATGCTGGAAAAGGTTGACAATGAAGGCACGTTATAGCTTTAGTGTGTGAAATTGACATAGAGACATTACGTGTAATTTTAGATATAGTCGTGTATTTATAGCTTACTCACATCGTAGGAATAGGACTTGTGAGACCCCAAATTTTATGAACAAAGATTTAAATTTTTCGAAATATTTTTTTTGAATATTATGGTGTGGATTTGATATAATGTTATAATTGTGGGTAGTATTTATAAATTTTGCAAAGTACGCAAGTTATTATATAATATTCGATTGGTCAGGGAATATTTTTTTTATCGGGGAATATCCGTACGACGGTACAATCATTGGTGGACCCCACAACGGAATATTATTTTTATGAAAATAATGGCGGAAGTTTTACTGTTAAAACTGTTGAACTACTCGGTAGTAAAAGTACAGTAATACGCGTGGTTGCATAGTAGCACACTGTATTGATTATTGATGCTTACGTGAGAAGTCACTCAGTTTTGTTCAATTATTGCTACAATAATTGCTGCATAATATCTCACGTTATTTGATTCAATTATTGTCAATATTTTATATATTATTATATCAATAATTGAGATGATAAAGTTATTAATATTATTATTTGCAATATTAACGATGTCTAGAAGTTCTGCCAAGGAGAGGTTTGGTCACCTAATTGCGCGCTAATAGGGAGAAATCCTTATTGGAAAGCCCCTTCTTTTCTGGGAACAACCTGGTCGATTAATATTGTGAATTATAATAAAGGTGATAAGTTTTGTTTTATTATTACTATAAATGTAATAAAACAGAAAACTTTTTATATAAAACAGAATACTTTTATAAAGTTATTCATTTTATTAGACTATAAATAGAATATATAATATTCTATTATGTATAGTGTTTGCATAGTATCTGCATAGTGTTTGTATAGTAAAATCTTTTTATATAAAACAGAATACTTTTATAAAGTTATTTGTTTTATTAGACTATAAATAGAATATATAATATTCTATTATGCATAGTGCCTGCATAGTGTTTGCATAGTAAAATCTTTTTATATAAAACAAAATACTTTTATAAAGTTATTCATTTTATTATATTATAAATAGAATATATTATATCCTATTTAAAAGATTTTGTTTTATTAGAATATTTTATCAATACTGCATAGTAAATCAATATGGACAGTCCATTTAAAAGTAAATCAATCTGGACCGTTCATGAATTAGTTACTATTCAATCCATTCTCCTATAAATAAAAGCTTATTCCTTCATTATTTCTTACAAATTCACTGAAACTCTAGAGAGAGAAACTATAGAGAGAAAGAAAAAAAGTATTCTGCTACTTCACTACTCCTATATCTAGTTTCTTCTAAGGTAAGGGGTATTATTTCTTTCGTATTCATGAAGAGAGCTTCTATTATTCCATTCTTTATTATTATGTTGGAATAACCTGTCTATGCGAAGTACCGCATACATGGTGAAATTCTTCTGTTATTCCATTCTTTATTATTATGTTGGAATAACCTGTCTATGCAAAGTACCGCATACATGGTGAAATTCTCATGTTATTCCATTTTTTATTATTATGTTGGAATAACCTGTCTATGCGAAGTACCGCATACATGGTGAAATTCTTCTGTTATTCCATTCTTTATTATTATATTGGAATAACCTGTCTATGCGAAGTACCGCATACATGGTAAAATTCTTCTGTTATTTCATTCTTTATTATTCTATTGGAACATCCAGTCTGTGCATTTACGCATGACCTGGTTCCATTATTTATTGTTTTGTTGGAATATCCTGTCTATGCGTTTACGCATGACCTGGTTCCATTATTTATTATTCTGTTGGAATATCCTGTCTGTGCGTTTACGCATGACCTGGTTCCATTATTTATTATTCTATTGGAATAACCTGTCTGTGCGGTCTATCGCATGCCTGGTGATTTCTTTTGTTATTTCATTCTTTATTATACTCAGTTGGTTAAAGTTTTGGCTTTTATACTTCATGAAATTAGTGGAATATCTTTGATATTTGCGCTTCATCCAGTATCTTTTCATGAAAATATTCTTCTAAGCATTCTTGAATTTTACTCCACAAAGCAGTATCATGTTGACAATTTGGACGTTATTGGTTCCTGGATAAATTAATTCTTGAACTTGTTTTATTGAATTCCTATATCATTGTCATCATTCTCATGTTTATATTATATTGAAAGTCATCTGTGGCCTGTAATGCATAGATGGACTTGGTATGATTTTGACCAGGGATTATTCGGTATAATCATGATCGTAATGTTACAAATGATGTGGTAAAAGTTCTCATTAGCCCGTAGTACATTGGTGGACAGTTGTTGGCATGATCATGACCATTGATGAATACACGAATATCCTTGGCCCGTAGTGCATGGATAATTTGTGGTTGTGATACTAATGAATATCCTTGGTCGTAACTGTGAAGCCCCCAAAATAGGTATACAACACCCATTCTGAGTCGCCAAATATATGGTACAGAAAGCAAACTATAACTTCAATAATACAATTGTCGTGCAAAATACGACAACACATACTGTGAGTTTAAATACAAATATTGTCTTCTAGACAATATCCACACTCAAATAAGTCCTCATTACAATTATTTAAACACTATTTTATAGAAATAGTGAGGACTGTTAAAACATCTTTCTAGAAGCATTACTCCATACCCCGACTAGATCTTGCTATGTTCTCACCTCCTGAGAAGAAAAATAGAACAAAAAGGAAAAGGGTGAGCTCAACTAGTCCAGTAAAGAGTATTATGACTAAGATAATATACAACAAATTATCGTTAGTCCTCAACAGGGAAAAATTTGATAGAATATAATAGACAACAAGTTTTAGATCAATATTCTGCAGCGGAAACAACAATCCATTAGAAGAGTTAAGTAGAGAATGAGTTCTTCTATCTTCTAAGATTTAAAAGTCCATCATCAATATTTTATCCCTGTAACAACAATCAATATACATCTTTAATCAAATATTCATCTTTGCACTACAGGCCAAAGATATTCATTTATATCACCAGTTGGTCATGTTCATCTCAACACCTGTTCATCTTTGCACTACGGGTCAAAGATATTCATCAATTAATCATTCATCTTTGCACTACAGGCCAAAGATAATCAGTAATATCATCATTTAGGACTGAGGATGATGAAAAATATTTTAAAAAAAACGAATCCAATGAGACAGAAGGACAAATATTAGGAATTAGTATTACAGTTTATCCAAGATCAATAATACTTCATTATAACTAATTTTGAAGCAGAATTCAAAAATAAAGACCAAAACATGGATACAATCAAAGATAGTAACCATAATAGATATCTTGGACAAAAAGAAGAAAATTTCATTTTTGGGTGAATAGTGTCGTATTCGTGAATAGTGTCGTATACGTGAATAGTGCCATATACATGAATAGTAACCCTGACACAAAAAGTTTTAAATTTGATTAAAAGTTCAGATCAATACTTTGGCATAATGATATTGAAAGAAATAATATCATATATGAAGAAAATAACATCCCTTACCTCAAAAAATTAGTACTTCAGAATGAAAGGTCGGAAGTGACGCTGAATGAAACTTGTACTGAACAGCAACTCTCAAAGTATCTAAATACTCACAAAATACGCTCGATAATATAGAGAGAGAAAGAGAGAAAGCTTATGTTTCTGGTGTGATTTTCAATTCTAACTTAGCCCTTTATTTATAGAAAAATGTTAGCACGCTGAAGTAGACTTGACCTGCTACCTGATGGATTTACCTGCTACTATTGCCACCCACCACATTTAAAATTCAATTGAGCACATTTCTGATCACCAACCAATTCTAGAATTTTCCAAAATGTTTTATCATTTAAATAATAATCAAAAACTTTAATAATTCATAGAAAATAGCCCGTTTATCAGAAAAATATGAATTTTATGTCCATTCCACATGAAATCGAATTCTCTACAACTTTACAGAAGAAAGTTTTTCCAAATTCCAAACAGAAAATATCTAAAATCCACAAAAGGGTGATTTTTAATACCTCCAATCTAACAAAATACTGATAAAACATCTCAGTATTAATTCTTTTATTAATAACCATATAAAATAAATAAATCCATCATTTATATCCACATCAAATAAATATTTCCTTATCATATAAATCAATAATTAATTATTCTCAAATAATATTACAGAATCACAATTATGACACGCAGGCCATTCCTAGGAAATAGGGGGCTTTCCGATAAGGATTTCTCCTTACTGGCGCGCAATTAGATGACCAAACCTCTCTTTGACAGAACTTTCTAGACATTTCTAATAATGCTATCTAATAATATTATTCAAATAATATGAATTATTGATCTGATAATGGGAAATACTGTGTAGTGAAAATTATTAAAACAACAATAACATAAACTATCAAAGCAACAATTATTGAATCAATAAAATAAAATATTGAACAGTAACTACTGTAACAATTATTGAGTAGTGCCTTCTCACGTAAGGATCAATAATTCAAAAATACTGTGCAATACCGTGTGCTACTGTGCAACCACGCATATTACTATATTCTTAACCACCGGGTATTCCAACAGTGTTAACGGTAACAACTACACCGTTATTTATAAAAACTCAAACTTATCATTTTAATTTCTTCATCCTACAGTTATTCTATTATGAGGCCCACGAATGACTGTGCCGTCGTACGAATATTCCCCGACAACAAGAATATTTCACGACCAAACGAATATTCCTCGACAAAAAATGAATATTTTATAACCACTTACTTATTTTGTAAAATTTGCACATTTCACCTATAACCAAAGTATTATATCAAATTAACTCTTTATTATTTCAAGATAATAAATAGAGAAAATTTAATTTTATTCATAATAATTTGGGGTCTTATAGTAGTGTAGAGATGATGTGGTTTATTTATTAAGTCGAGTCTCAGTATTAAAAGTGATGAAAAACCTTTTAAATCATAGAAGATAGTAGATTTTATTCTCTACTTGACTCTTTTAATGGATTGCTTATTCCGCTACGGTTAAACTTGATGTTTGTTATATTGTATCAATTTAACACTGTTGAAGGCTAACGATAATTTATTCTGCATTATCTTAGTCATAATATTTCTTACTGGGCTAGTTGAGCTCATGACCCTTTTACTTTCATTTTTCTCTTCAGGAAATGAGAATGTAGCAGGGACTAATCGGGGAATGGAGTGACGGTCCAGATGATAGCATTAGTAGTCCTCACTATTCTGTGAAATAGTGTGTTAATAAATGTATTGAGGACTTATTTTGAGTTTGAATACTGCCTAGAAGACAATATTTGTATTAAAACTCACAGCTCATGTTGTATATTTAAGATTGTATTTGTATTCTGTACCATGTATTTGGTGACTCAGAATAGGTGATGTATACCTATTTTGTGGGCGTCACAGGACTCCTTATTAAGTTAATTACAATAATTAGATGGAATTCAATCTCATTAAGAATAGGAAGTCAAAATTGATTTAGACTGCCTCACCCCCATAAATGAATTAAATTTGGTCTCCTTAATGGTACGAAGTCAAATTTAAAAAGGGAATCATAAGTCAACGAGGACTGTAGATTCCTTAGAATGTCAAGCCTCTTGACTGGAATATTCTGCTACATGGAAAGGGTCCCATCGAACCGTCCAAACCCACAAGATCATGCCCCAACATTGCACAAATGGCCAAATCTCAAAGCCAAAGTCAGCAATCAAATATTCTTTCATCATTATTCTCCCTAAATAAATCAGTGCCTCTCCTGTCTCTCTTCTCGACAAACTTTACAGACGAAAAATTTCATCGCGCGACGAGAAACCCCCAAAACCATTCTCCATTCGACCCGTCAATTTTAGTGGAAATCATGTGGCTTTTCAAACATCTACTTGGATTGGTTTTGGTGGTACGCTGGTGGTGGTGACCATGGCAGTCATACCCACCACTACCAGGAATCGAGGAGATGAGAGAGAGGAAAAGAAGATGAATAAGAGGAAAGAGAAAGAAAAAGAAAAAATATATAAAGTTTAGTCATTGACAAAAAATTCACATTGGAAGCCATATCAACATTTATTTGTTTTTTCTTTTAAAATCCAAGTATGAAAATACGAGATGGAATTTGTCGTCCATCCAATTTCTACGAAATGATCCAATTAATAATTTTAAAAAAGGTTTAGTGTGTCAATTCCATTTTTTTAAAGTTCAATTGAGTAATGTTTAAACTCGAACAACCACATTGGTGTATTACTCCTTTTGACCAAATTAACCACAATATTATTGTTAATTTATATATGCATCACTAAATTCATTCATTAAATCTAATAATTCAATGTAATTGAATGATATCACTACAATAAATATACGTCGCAAGCTTATTTCCGACGGATGTATCCATCGGACATAATTCCGTGGAGAATAGCTCAAGTCCGAAGGAAATTCCGTCAGGCATAAACTATATCCGAAGAAATTCTCGACAGAGTTATCCTCGAGGCACATATTTTTGACGAAATATTCAGTCGAAATTAAGGTAATTCAGATGAAATAAGCCTAATTTCGACGGAAAATTCCGTCAAAAATAGCAACTTTTCATGTGGTGTATTAGAGAAAACATCAGTTTAAGTTATATGGTGATCAAGAGTATTCCATAAAGGTCAGAGAAGTGAAGGAAGATTTAGTTGGATTAAGTAGTTGTGGGAGATGTTGCATGACAGAGAAGAGAAGGAAATGTCCTTTGAGGGTAAGATAGTTAAAGATACCTTTGATGAGAATATAGAAAGAAATGGGCAAAGACACAAGCCAGAGAAGGTTAGTCAGGTAAATGACAAAGACAGTGGCTGAAATATGGAGGAAGCAACGGAGAGATCGTCGGATGTACTGGCGAAGATACATAATAATTGTTTTATAATGTAAGGTAAATTTTAAAAAATTTAAGTATTATATATAAATTGACCCCACTAAAATTTTATAAATTTCCTATTATACGAGGTCAAATTGAAAATTTATAACTTTGTCAATCAAATTTTAACAACATACGACTCATATCCTCTCAATATATGTATCTCTCTATAATATTTTAAACTAAATAATAATCTAATTTATATTATTTTTAAAAATAATTAATAAATTAATTACTTATGAACGGTTGTGATTAAAAAAGTCTAGTATGAGTCAATATAGTGTATATATACTATATATTATTACTTATTATATTGTCATTGTAATATAGTATATATATATATAGAGTCCGGATCCAGTCCGGACTCCCGGATTTTGTTAAAATCCGGACCCTTTTTTTTTTTTTTTTTGCTTTTTTTTTAAACAACTAAAAAAAAAAAATTTATGGAATTGGAATTTTTACATTATACAGTGTTTTGGGCGTGATTTGGATGCCTATAACAAAACATGTCTGTACAGTCTGGGCAGACTGTACATACATTGGTTGATGTAGGTATTAAAAACACACCCAAAACACTGTATTTTTGAAAAATTTCAGTTCCATAAATTTTTTTTTTTTTTTAGTTGTTCTACAAAAAAAAAAAAAAAAAAAAATTCGGGTCCGGATTTTCTCCCGTCCGGGAGGTCCGGACCTGATCCTGATTATATATATATATATATATATATATATATGTGTGTGTGTGTGTGTGTGTGTGTGTGTGTGTGTGACCCGAAAGTACAAAAGTATTAAAAAATTAGCTCGTGCCCGAACGTCCTCCAAATTATTTATAAGATGTAAACAAGGTCAGGGAGAAGTTCATCACGTGGAGAACGTTGAGACTATCTACTGATGTTTGGTCAGCTGAAGAAAATGAGTTTAATTATCAAGAAGAGGAGCTTGAGAATTTCAGTGGCACAGAGGAAAGTAGTGCACTTGGATTATTTTTAGCTGAAATGTCAAAGGTCAGTCGGAGGTATTGCTATTTTAAGGTAAATAACTTGTGAAAATAGAGTGTGGTCTCATTTGCAGTGTGAGGGTTTGATGTAATGAAAATTTAAAGGTTATGGTACGCCCTCAAGAAATTTGAGAGAAATTTAGTTAGGGATCAGTTTTGTTATAATTTATTTTGGCAGGGGAACACAGCTGATTCCATTTGAAATTTTTGTACAGTAAGAAGGATGATAGGAGTAATTGGAGTAATTGTTCTTCCCTTGTCAAAGGAGTGAGAGATTTTAATTGTTATTTTTATTTCGAAAGCCCAACATTATCAAACCTCACATAAAAAAGGAAGAAATAAACTCATAAACTGTAATATTCCAAAACTCTTGTATTAAAAAGAAATAAACTCATAAACTGTAATATTCCAAAACTCTTGTATTAAATTTTATAATTATAAATGCAATTATTATTAAAGTCTAAATTATAATTTTTCTTGAATACTGTAGAATATATGTGTAGAATGTATATAAATATACATATTCCTTGAGCAAGTTTAATAAAGAGTTTTTTTTACAATTATCATAAATATTAGACTATAAGTATACATACAAGTCTATAATTTATATATGTGTACATACATATGTGTGTAATCCATACCTGTTAACATATATATATATTCACACACACACATATAGGGTAATGATCCATAGTATATATATTTGCTATGTATCACAAAATAGTAAATATTTTTCTCTACTTTCCATTACAATTATCAAGAAATAATGACTCGTCGTCTGCTAAAATTTCTAGCAGATAGGATTAATTTTTTTTTTTGGACCATTATGCTCCCACCATGACAAACAACTGAAGAAATTGATTTATTTCCCTCTTTTCAATTAAATTCCCCTCCTCCTACAATCAACCAAACTATATATGGGTAGGGGTGGATCTATTAAGGGGGCAGCATGGACAGCTGCCCTGGATTTTTTTTATATAGGTTTAGAGGCAGGGGCAGGTGAATAAATTTAAGGGCAGATTAATGGAATAGTTAAACTTGGAGGGAGCAAAAAAATTTATTTATATTCTAAATACAAGTACAGACAAAAGTAGATTTATTCTACTTCTGTTTTCCAAATCTCCGCCTCCGTGGCTTCACCAATATTTCTTCTTTATATGTAGTTCAAATTATTTTATATGTAGTACTTCATCTTTCCTTTAATTATGCGAGTTTCAATGAGAGTTATGTTCTCTAAAAAGATAAAGATATGACACTCGAATAAAAAATCAGAACTGTATACATTTTTTTCCTACAGTCATACAGGAAAAAATTGGAGTAATGCTATTTGTTCAAGATTTCTTCCAATACTTGTAGTTTTATGATTTTCTAAATTTGATTGTTGGTAATAAAACTAGGTGTGTGACGCCCCCAAATCCGGGTTCCTCAAACCTCGAATTCGGTGCTCACGATACATCAAACATATCACATTTAACTACCAATTTGTTATAAATTACATCATTCATTACATTTCAATAATAAAAACATATATACCTTAAATACGTAATTGTAACATTATCCTAGGTTAATTAACCTTAACATTGCATGCCCTATAATACAAAAGGCTTAAACCAATAATATAATATAATAATCATCACTACACAATTGATTCTACTCGGTCGACTTCGATTTGCCTTTATCCTTCTTAGACCCTTCGGCTACCTCGGTTTTAGCTGAAATGTTTTATTTAAGTAAGGGTGAGCAACTAGTTTGCTCAGCAAGTTAAAGTATACAATAAATGATTAGGAACAGAAGAGTCTAACTTTATATGACTTCAACAATAATCAAAAGATTGAAATAGCTGAACAAAATATCATTTTTCAAAACAAGAATTTTCTTGAATCCCAAGCTGAATAACATATCAAGAATAAAAGATTACAACTCTTTCGATGGTTCAATAATATTTAATTGATTAAGAAAAATTAGCAATACTGCAACAATATTCAATAAAATGGGATACTCCCAGATTTCATTGTAAGACCCCAACTTTTTATTAATAAAGATTTAATTTTCTCTAAATATTATTTTGAATAATAAGGTGTTGATTTAATATAATGTTATAGTTATGGGTGATATGTGCAAATTTTGTAAAGTAAGCAAGTTGTCATAAAATATTCGTTTTGTCGGGGAATATTCTTTTTGTCGAGGAATATTCGTACGACGACACAATCATTGGTGGACCACATAACGGTATAACTATTGGATATAGAAAACGACAAAAATAATCTTTTTACAAAAAATAACGGTAAAACTTTTACCGTTAACTGTTGAAATACCCGGTGATAAAATTACAGTAATACGCGTGGTTGCACAGTAGCACACAGTATTGCACAGTATATATATCTCTGATTATTGATTCTTACATAAATAGTCACTCAGTATTCAATAATTGTCATTGTAGTTGTTGCATTGTATCTTATATCATTGATTCAATAATTGTTACAATAACATCTACACAATATTTTATATTATTTGAATAATACTATTAGTTAGCATTATTGTCAATGTCTAGAAAGTTCTGTCGAGGAAAGGGGTTAGGTTATATAATTGTGCACCGATAAGGATAAATCCTTATCGGAAAGCCCCTCTTTCGTGGGAATGATCTAGTTGCTAATATTATGAGCGTAAAATATTAATTGTGAATAATTATTATGTGGTGGATATTGGTTATAAATGAAGGAATTTAGCATGAAACATTTGTTGAAAGTTTAAAATATTTTTCTATATAATCACAATTATCTTCTCTGATAAAATATTCATTCAAATATATTATTATAATATTACATTATGTCAAAAATATGCATGTGAATGATATTCCTATTTATATATGGTTTGATGATGATATATATACGAATGAATATGCAAGTATACTTGCATTAAGAAAAGTTGTAAAGTCATCTGATAGATTATAGAAACATATGTACAAGGACTTAGAATGAATTGATCAAATATGTTAGGTGGATCCTACATAAGCAAAACAGCTTTGTAAAGTCCTTAAAAAAGAAATGATGTACAAGGACTATAAACATAGAAAGATCAAGCATGTTAGGTTGATCGTATGATGTAATAGATAGGCTTGTCTGATCATTAAGCACTACACCAGAAATCGTAGTCTGCCAGGAGAGTCAAGGATAACTCGAGAGCTATCGAGGCAGAATCGTAGTATGCAAGATAGTAGATCTCGGAGTTCGTAGACTGCCAGGAGAGATGAGGAAGGATCGTAGTGTGTCGAGTAAAACTTCCTCACAGCCGTAGTCTGCTGAGGAAGTAATGTTCAGAATCATAGAGATAGCCTGCCTACGAGCCGACCGAGCATCTGTCGAAGCCAAGTCAAGAATCGTATACTACATTCAGAGTCGTAGAGTCTACTGATCGTATCAAAGGCAGAGATCGTAGTCGAGCAAGATCAAATGAAGACAAACACAACGAAAGAAATCGTAGTGTCAAGATCGGATCTCAAAGTCGTAGTATCTACACAGTCAAAGCTGAACCGTAGAGTGTGGAGCTAAGACCTCAATAGATGTGCTCACAAAGCCAATGTAGAATCGTAGAGCAAACACGATTCTCAATAATTGAGCACTCCCAGAATATCCAAAGTAATGAAGCCTTTGGTTGGTACTGTAAAGATACATCTCACCTAAAGGAAGCCATAGAGCACTAAAGGAATGGCATGCAAGCTAATAAAAGATCTAAGCATCAACCCAATCAGCATCCAGATTGAGTTGTGAAGCCATTCAAGATAAAGCTGTGACAACCCGAAAATTTAGAAGATCTTGAATGATTAAATTAAATGTTAAAGTTTAAAACCTAGAGTGAAAATAGATGATTTATTTTAAATTTTTAAGAAAAATCTAAGGAAATTGTACGTTGAAATAATTCAACGATAAGGTTACGAGAAAGAATAAGACCTAACCCGATTAAGAATGATATTATATTGCATAAGTGGGTATGAACTATGCAATATGTGATGCTTATGCTTAATAAATATATTGGTATTATATATTTATAAATTGTAGGGGCAATTTATTAAAGGAAGAAAAGAATAGTATATGTTAATATAATGTTATATAAACATCAAGAATGAAAAGGAAAGCCAACATGGCTTAGTTAGGAAATATTCTTGACATAAATCTACCTATGAGATCAATGAAATAATTATATTATAATATAGTTAATTTCATCAAAAAGTATTATTTAGTGACAAATAAGGAAATTGGTGTGCTACCATTGGTATTTATAAAGCCATCTTGATGTATGTGCTAATTATTTTTGTCAAGCCTAAATTTATATGGTAGATAAAATTCATATATATGAATATGTAATGAGAGTCCTTATTAAGTTATTGGGCCATATTAATGCCACTACGTATGCTTACAAGCCTTCTCTATTATTTTCTAGAGTATGAGTTATTGCTTATGCGATAAGTGCCTTGAGCCCAAACCAAAACCAATGCCTAACCTCTTTGGATGTCCATATCCGAAAGCCACATGAAATGAAAAAGAGAGAGATTTTAGCCAAATAAAATTGAGCAGTTAGTTGGCTTTAGTAGTCAGTAAGTTAGCAATTGGTTAGTAAGTTAGCATTGGCTAGTAGGTAGGTAGAGGCATAGGGTGGCTGTGATGATATGGCTACTCTTAGGGGCCAAGTAGACTGCTATCCTTTGATGGTTATCAGCTGAGCTGTGAGGAGGCTGATTAGGGGCCATGGTAGAGGCCAATGTAGGGGTCGGGTAGAGGTTTCAGAAAGTATCCATGTAGAGGTGATGATGATTGAGCAACAATAGATCAAGTTGGCTTATTAAGAGAGAGAGAAGCTCAACAATATATGGCCAAACTTTGCAACCAATCTCAGTCACTATCCCAAAATACTAAGCAAGAACCGTAGCAGCTATATAGAGTACGAATGGAAGAGCTTCGACCAAAAAGGGGAGAAAAGGTTCAACAACCTGTACCATTAGATCTCAGCAAGGTAAGCTAATTCTGGCCCTTTCCAATCCTTTTCCATTCCATTTTTTCTACTAGTGATCTGTAATAGCCGATTGACCTGAAAAGAAAATGAAGGGGCTACTATATTGTGTTAGTATTGTTAATGTTTTGAGGTGGCTGTGTGAGTGGATTAAATTGTTGGTTAAATTAAATTAACTGATGAGGAAATTAGTGAATTAAGCTTTCATCACAACTGTTTATTCATGGGTAATTGTAATCATCTATAAGAGTTGTGATATCAAACTTTTAAGGAAAGGTTAGCAAGTAATAAACTATCTTGTTTAAAACTAATATGTGGAAGTTGTGATGAAATGGACTGTTATGGTTTGATATAGGCACAAGGAGATAGGTTGGTTGTGCGGTGTTATAAGGAGGGTAACATGGGTTTATAACACAAGTAAATGGCTATGATAAGAGTGAATTAAAACTATGCACTCCAAGTGCTTGACAAAAGTCATTAATGAACTGTTTTGTCAAAAAATTAAAAATTTGATAGAATTAGAGCTTGGGCTTGATTTATTAATCATATGTGATGTTAACTAGAGGGTTTGAGTGTGTCAAGCTAGAACAAAGCTCAATTTCTAGTTAACAATGAAAAGTTAGACTTGGTATGTCAAGTCATGTGGAAACTCTGTTTTGGGCAGCCTATTGAAGCTGAAATGGAAAGGTTATAACTTTTAAATGCAGTCTCATATGCTATGTAAAACATATTTAAAATTTGTTCTAATTTGGTATATGAGCTAGAAGTAATAAGGTCGTGAAATAAACATGCTAGAAACTGAAAAATTGTGAACTGCTGACCCTAAATTGAAAATTCGGGGTTAGGTAGGATGTTCAGAAAATTCTGGGCTTTTGGTATGTTATAGTACACTGAATAAGCTTTCCATAGACTCCGGAACGGACTAATTCCGACTTCGGAGCAAAGAGTTACGATCTTTCATAGTAGTCGCGTCAAAACTGTCTAATCAACTCGGGTCAGTCCCTTTGCACGAAATTCTGGAATTCTGTGTTTGGAATTTGGAAATGGTCAAAGAATGAAAGTTGTAGCCTCGGAAGTTATCTTCGCGTGGGCTCAAGAATCGCTCAAAAATGTTTTGAAACGAAGGAGTTATGACCATTTTAGCGAAGGAGGGTCGTGCAGTTTAAAAACAGAACATTCTGTCCACATAGAGCAGATTTCTGTTCTGTTCGGTTTGGAATTTGGATTTGTGATCTGAAGAGAAGTTGTAGTCCCGGAAGTTATCTTCTCGTGGGCTCAAGAATCGCTCAAAAATGTTTTGAAACGAAAAAGTTATGACTGTTTTTGCGAGAGAGGTAAAGCCCAAATGAAATTAAAAATTTTAATGAACGTCCACTTTTGATCGCTGTGTTGGGCTGTTTGTAAGGCCTGAAATGGACGTCTATTATCCTAATAATATAGCTTGATATGGCATGTTTATCATAATCAACAATGGATGTGAACCAACATAGGAACTAGAACTTTAAGATATCTCAAAGTGGCAAAAAGGGGAAGCTTGTTGCTGCGTTTCTGCAACAATGGGTTGTAGCAGCGTGCTAGAGGGCAGCAGCGGGATCTCCCTTGCGCTCTCAAATGTTGTGTTATTTACCTAAGATATTTGGCTAATATTTTCTTAAATAAGTGGGTATAACACCTATACAATATTCAAACTTTAACATCAATGAATCAAAATTATGGGGAACGAAGTACTATCAAAATAAAAGACGAGAAGTTGGGGCTGCTGCCCGTTGGCAGCAGCAGTTGGCAGCGAGCAGCTGCAATAGCAGCGTTAGCGGCCTATTTTTGGCTTTGTGGTGTAATTTGATAAATTACCCATGAAGTTTGGGTTATTATTTCTATATAAGTACGGAGGGTATAAAATGTGTATATGAATTATGTATTATGTAATATGATGCAGTAAGTTTTAAGTATGAGAGTTATGGGTTAAAGTATGTATGATATATAACATAAGTGCTGAGTCAAATGCTTTTAAGCATGAGGTATTAAGTTGTGAGCTAATTAAGAGACACGATGCATTCTTTAGCTAATAAATGAAAATGCTTGCTTGGAACTGTTATGAGGATTTAACATCTAAGCATGCCTAAAGTGTCTTATATGGACTGTTTTTGTATTCAAAAGATGGCTGACTTTTGCAAACATAAATAGAGAAATGATTCTATGTTATAAGCATGTTTTAAGGATTGCTTGAATGCCTAAAGTTCCCTTTTTCCTACTTGTGGACTGTTTTGGGAGTTATAGCCAAAACTGTGTCTAAATTCTAGTTTTGGGGCTGATTTGGATAAAGTTCAGTAACTGAACTCCTGAGTCATGTAGAAGACCATGAAAGGCCATAAAAAGCATCTAAAAGTTGTTCCTTAAGTTAGTTAAGGTCTACAAGGTGTATTGTGCAATGTCAGACTTAAAAATCTATAAAAGTAAGCTTTAAAGAGCAATTAGCACCTAAATAAAGAAATACCATTTCTGGACCATGTAGGCAAGTTTCAATAGTCATAATAGGACATAAGAAAGCTACACAAACTAAAGGAACCAAGCCTAAGCCATTTTGGGCATGAGACTTGTCTCAAAATCACATTTTCAAGCCAAAATGGACTGTTTTGGACAATTCATAGTACCTGACCTTAAAGGACTGTTATGAGCAGATACAAAGTTGTTCATACATGTTAGTAATGATTCCAAATCATGACCATTACAAAAGCTAGCAAGAAAACCAATATAAGCTATCTTTTCAAGCCTAAAGTTAGCTTTGATAAGTCAAAATGAGTTAGATGATTAAATAAAGTGTGGTAATACTAAAAGTAACCTTGATTAACTTAAATATACATGCCTAGACTATCCTAGTGGCCAGAACTAGAAAAAATTGGAAAAAAATACAAAATCAGTTTTTGTAAAAAAAAAAAGAAGTAAGAAAATGGCTATTTTTGAGCTCTGTTTTGAGGAGCTTAATGGACATGAACAAGAAACCTAAACCTGGATTAACATACCTTATAGTATGGTCTAGAGGTAGGGCCAAGTGGTTAAGCTCTTGTCTTAACCAAGGAGTCTAAACAAATCACCAAACTAGCATGGAAAATCACTAAAACTACAGTTTAGCAAATTTGTCTAAGTATGAAATCTTGAGATTTTTCTATTCTACTTAGAACTTAGTTTCGACACCTTAGACAAGTGAGTTAGAGTTATGCTAGGCTATTCCAAGTGTTGGAATGCTAATGTATACAAGAACTTGAGAAGTTAGTGTGTAAAAGCGTGAAAAAGCTAGGTTTAAAGGGTCAAAACCCAATCTATGCTTGGTAAATCTAAAGGAATGCTAGAAATAGTCTTAACTAGATATAATTCAAGTGTTGGAATGAACTAAAGGGGCTAGAAATTAATTTGGCAAGAATTGACCAAAACTAGTGAACTCAAGAACACATGAACCCTTTATGTTCTAAATCTTGAATAAGATGTAAATGATAACCTTAAAGTCATTCCTATTGCATAATATAAGCATGCCAAACCCCATCAAAGTGAAAAATGACTAATGAGAAAACATGGATGAGGTATTTGAAAAATGTATACAATATCTCAGATATAGAAATCTAAACTACCACCATGATAACTGAAATTACGTGTTTTGTTATCAATCCCACATACAATGTAGGTTGTGCAAGGAACGCAGAAGTTGGTGTAATGGTAAAACCCCGGTACAGGCAAGTTTCTCAGTTTATTTATGTGGACTTATAATTGCTATAGATAACTGTTAGCATGATGATACTTATGAACTGCATTATTTGCTTTGTGAATAATGAATGTCAAATTATGACTAATTATTGAATTGAGTCGGGGAACTCAATATATATATGTGCAATGAATGGCAAGTACATGACATGTGTAGCATGCTATGGTATGTATCTTGCTACCAACAGGACATAAATGTGATAATGTACTTGTAATATGCTTGAACACCAAGAATATAAATGCATGAACTGAATGTGAAACTTATGTGCTATGTGATGCATGATAGACTGTTAGACTTGCTGGGCCGTCGTGCTCAATCTTGCTTAATTTGCAGGTTAAAGCTAGGATGCGATCTATCGTGATTAAGAGCACATGAAAAGAAGGCTAGTGATTTAGTTGAGATTGTGTTGAATCATTTGATGGTATTTTCATGTGTAAATCACAGATGTGTAAATTGTTGAATTATTCGATAGATGAAGATTATTTGTTCTAAAAAGGGAGTATGCTTGAAAGAATGAATTGTATATTTATACTCATATCTACTCAGACTAAATAAATCATATAATATGATTCTAGTATAAAGAAGAATTGTAAAGGTTGCGATTCAGGGAATGAATAGAAAGAAAGAAAAAAAAAATATTCCGTATTTTTTTGCTATTTTAACATTAAATAATGTTTAAAAGCTAGAACAGGATAATATTAACGCACAAGATCGGGAAGTGAAATTGTCCTGATTTTGTCAAGATCGGATCTCAAAGTCGTAGTATCTACACAGTCAAAGCTGAACCGTAGAGTGTGGAGCTAAGACCTCAATAGATGTGCTCACAAAGCCAATGTAGAATCGTAGAGCAAACACGATTCTCAATAATTGAGCACTCCCAGAATATCCAAAGTAATGAAGCCTTTGGTTGGTACTGTAAAGATACATCTCACCTAAAGGAAGCCATAGAGCACTAAAGGAATGGCATGCAAGCTAATAAAAGATCTAAGCATCAACCCAATCAGCATCCAGATTGAGTTGTGAAGCCATTCAAGATAAAGCCTTCCACAAGATGATCATAAGAAGACTTCAGTAGCTGACTAAGGAAAGTCAGCATATGCAGTAGCTGTCAAGTGGAAAGATGAAAACGATCTTGGAAGTAACCGGGATCATAGTGTTTGCTAAACGAAGAAAGAACTGATGGAGTATACACAAAGATACTGGTCAGCCTCTGACGAACAAGGCTAAAGTGATTAAGCATTGGGTCAGTCCATTGATGATAAGTGAACAGGAGATCACAAGGAAAAAGCGAGCTGGACACACCACAAATCTGAAGTGTCTTGTTATTCAGAAGGGGCCAGAGCAAGGAGTCAAGCCATCAGTATCTGAGAGCAGTCGAGGCAAACAGAAGTGTTGAAGCACTGCACGAAAGAAGGAAGAGTTGTTCTTCACTAAAGATCAAATGAACACTCTTCAAGATCGTAGTGCTGACTCTACATGTCAATAAGAATCATTCAATAAGACACTACGATTAGGTCTAAGAAGAAGTGCATCAGAATCGTTTAGTCTGAACAACTGAGGATTGAAGCATTGACAACGATTCAATCTAAAGGCTGGCATTCGGACAAAAGCTTATTGAGAGCATCAATGCGAGGACAATCTCTGATCAAGAAATCAAAAAGGAAATAAATTCGTCGACCTGCCCGAGATATCAAAGTAACATATCTGACAGGGTAGGTGAAATAATAGAGTGCAGTGTCAGAAAGTCAGAAAATGATGTCATGTCACATCTGCAGTCTGCAACAAATAACTCAAGATCTGTGAAGCAATTTGAATAGCTTTCAACGGCTACCTTCCAACAGGAAGATTGCAAATTAGTATAAATCAACAGAGCTTTAAAGATCAAGAGTTGATGAGGATTGCTATTTTGCAGAATCGTTGAGTTGTTGAATGTTATTGTTGACTCTACGAGTTCCACCAAAGATCAACAGAACAATTCTTAGTGATAGTGAGACTACATAGGTGGAAGTGAAATAGCTTTGAAGAAGTACTCAAACAGACTAGAGCTTCACTCAACAAAGATGAGAATGCCACTGAAGATGGCAGCCAAGCTGAGAGCTAAGAAGGCCAAGGAGATAGCATTCAAAAAAGAAGATCAGGAGAGCACTCTACGAATCACCATGAATCTAAAGCTGAAACTGAACAAGTGCAGAACCATGTCTGCAAAACATTCAAGAAGGGTTCAGGGATTGCTAAGTGCCAGAAGTCTACCAAAAGCTCAAGGACTTAGCAAATTCAGATGGTGATGGTGTTAGGTTTGTAATATTCATGAACGCAATCAAATTGCAAAAATAATGCGGAAGCGAGGAAAATCAGAGTTTTAAAATTTTACAAACCATAAACTCGGATCATCCTTTATGCATAATTATTAATTTAACGAAAAGATAAGAACAAGAATCATACCCTTGAAGATCCAAGCTTCCTCAGGTACAAGTTCACCTCCAATCCTTTTCGTGTTCATCTTGAATCCACCGGGTTTGGTTCCTTCCTTTGATCAACGTTAGCCACCCAAGTGTTTGGCCTCTAGAGGTGATCCACCAAGGAAGAAGAAGAATTCAAGAAGATGGGTATTTGGCTAAACCCTAGTTTTTCTATCTCTATAGAAAAAGGCGTACTCTCCAACAATTGGAATTACGTATTCTAATAATATGTCAACCTCTATCTCACCCATAATAAGACTCCTCTTATTTATAGATGTGGGCAACCCCTCCTTAACAATTAAGGAATTGTGTTTTATTTTAATTAATTAAACTCTTTTAATTAATTAGGCTCCTAATCTTATTAGGAATAATTAATTAACCTTTTAATTAATTAAGCTCCCTAATCTTATTAGAGATAATTAATTAAACTCTTTTAATTAATTTGCCTCCTAATCCTATTAGGATATTTGAGAGTACTTTTATTAATTAATTCCCAAACTCCTTTAGGAATTAAATAATAATAATAGTAATAATAATAATAAGACTCCTCTTATTAATTTATATTTAATATTTCCAAAATATTAAATAATAAATATTAAGCTATTTAATTTATTCTATCACCATAGATTAAATTAAATATACTTAACTTATTATTACGATCATGCCATTAACTTCTTAAATAATTATTCTTCCTTTTATGGTGTGACCCTTTAGGTTCTCCATATTATACCGGTTGTGAATAAATCAATTAGAACAATTCTAATCTTATTTAAATAAATAAATTAAACTAATAATTTATTTAAATAAATAATATTTATTCTACAATAGGGATAAGCCTCCCTAGCGATCAACGACTTTCCAGATAATATAGATTTCAACATTAATCATAAAAGAACCTTTGAGTAAATAGTTACCGTACAATTCAATCCTTCCACCATACAATGTCCCAATTAAATATAAGACATGGAATTTCTGTCAAGTCTTATTTTATTTAATTATATGTATTTCGACTCTTAAATGCACAACTCCAAATAATGCAAATTAGAAACTCCTTTCTAATTTCATTCTGCCTTGGCCAAGGACTACTGGGTTGTCATTTATCGAATCACATAAGACATTTCTCTTCTTTTACTAGAAGTGGTAGATTCTTTATTGATCATACATTATCTCCATGTACAACTTATTATACCCAAGCATACCCTTTGATATACCCTAAGGGTCTTAAGGAATAAGTCAAAGTATAACTCATCATACACAAGATATTATGATGATCTCAAGTCCAAGGATCACTTGTACTACTATCACTACAGGAATTCCTATTGACATGCAAGTAAAACTCCATTAGGTATTCCTTAGCGAGTCACGTTCAGTGAACTTATTCTCTAATAAGAACCTACATACTTGCTTTAGTGTCTCCACACAAATGATCATGAGATCAATCATCCTCATCCAATGAGCAAGCAACGTATGTACCAATCTATCCGGATTCACTAATCCCCAATTTAGTAATCCAACGATTGGGAACAATTTTAGTTTTAAGCTTTCTAAGAATTTAGATCTCATTAGAATGATCATCATCATTATTCTAAAAGCATTGCTTAAAACTATGGGTTTATCACATATTATAAAACAACATCATGTAGATAATTTAAAATCTTTTAATAAATAAATACTTTTTATTAATAAATGAATAAGATTGTTACAAAGTATATGCTTTATCATCAAACATGATTGGCTTGTGTCCATATTACTTTCAATCTCCCACTTGCACTAAAGCCAATCGCCATGGTATCTGATACTCTTCTTCTCTAAGTGACGATTATCCTGCTGTTGGATAAGCTTTAGTTAATGGATATGTAATATTGTTCTTGAGAGTTCACTATCTCTATAGTAATTTCCCATCTTTCAATGATTCTTATAATCAAATGAAAGTGCCACAACACATGTTTAGATCTAAGATGAGACTTAGGAACTATTCCTAGTTCTGTAATGAACTTTTCATCCAAACAATCAACTTGTATCTTCATTTATAGCTATATACTTTGTCTTTATCACTAAACCAACAACTCTTTATTGTTTAGAACCTTTCCAATTTCACTGCACCATCGTTCAAGGTAACCCTTTACCTTAAAGTGGATTTTCTGTCGTCTTGGTCTGTCTGAAAAACTTGAGTCTGTTAAGCCCTCTAGTTTTAATTCAGACCCGCCATGAATTATATCACATCCTTAGTGCTGGTTAAGTACTTTAAGATGTTTTTCATTGTCTCACAGTGAACTTCTCCAGAATATGACTGATCAACATCAGGTCGCGTATATTTCATTGCATACATGATTGTCACTCATGCGATCTCTCTTTTCAGGAGTCTTTGGGGACTATTAAGAGAGATACACTCCATGACTCATCAACATGAGACATCTTTTGGAGTTTGCCATGCTAAACGACTTTAGCATCAAATGAATATACGTTCCTTGGGTTAAGCCAAGCTCTTCCCAAATCATTCAGAGAGGAATGTTTAGACAACTTTATCTTTATTGATTTTAGCATTGGCATGTCATTCCTTATCCGTATTATATCAATATATAATACCAGAAATGTCACGACGCTCCCACTGACCCTTTTGTACACACTAGGTTCATTCTTGTTTTTGATAAAATCAAACTCTTTTGATTATCATATCAAAATGAATGTTCCATTTTTGAGAAGATTGCTTCAATCCATTTCTCTGAGTGTCTACAACTCTTACCTCATCGTATGTAACTGGATCATCATCTTCTATGATACGTACCTCATCATCATCATCCATGATGAATCCATACCTCCTAGGTATCTTCGGTACTATTCCAGATTTACGATTCGGTTGTGGTACAATAGGTCTATCTATAGGTTCCTCTTATTTGACTTGTAGTATTTTATGGTTCTTGAACTTTTCAAGATGTATTATCCTCCCACTAGCCCCTTCAATGATAAACAACTTTATCTTAGAAGGCAGCATGTTTCGCAACAAACACCTTTTGCTAAGTAGGAATATAGAACATATACCCTAAACTTACTTTAGGATGTCCCACAAATCTATACTTGCCAAATCGTGTCCCAAACTTATCCTTTGAAACCTTTTCACATAAGTTGGACAACCCGTTATCTTAACATACTTAAGATTAGGAATCCACCATGTCCATAACTTTTATGGAGTCTTGGGGCCGGATTTAGAGATTACCTTTTCGTAGATATGCAGCCTTTTCTAGGACATTACCCCAGAAGGATACTGGAATATCGGTAAAATCATTATGGACCGCACCATGTCCAACAAGGTACGATTTTTCATTCAGATACATCAATCAATTATTGCGTATCGAGATGTGTCCATTATGAGAAAACCATTTGAGATGATCTAGAAACTTATTGCACAAGTATTTATTCCTTGATCTAATCAAAGAATCTTAATACTTTGTCAATTTGTTTCATTTCTGAATTCTTTGAACCTTTCAAATAATTCACACTTGTATTTCAACAAATACATACATTCAACTCTTTGAATGATCATCTCCTTTTCTTATAATAGTTTGTTCAATTTGCAAAATATATTTTTCACGTAAGTCAAGTATACGAAATCCATTAAGTAATATTCCAGTTCTATACAAAACATTATTATTATAAATAGAACAACAATTGTTCTTAATTATAATACCAAAGATTTCATTGTCCAACAATAAAATGGAAATAATGTTTCCAACAAGTACTGGAATACAATAACAACTTATTGACTTAATAGATTTTCCCGTAGGGATTGCTAAACTATAAGTTCCTACGGCTAATGCAGCAACCTTTGCTTCATTTACCAGACATAGGATTACTTATCCTTTGTTTAGCTTTCTACTTCTGCTTGGTCCTTCATAAATCTATATTTATGATAAACAAAGCCGGTATCCAATACCCAAGTAGAACCTTGACTTAAAGAAAATTTATTTCAAATCATGAACAAAATAGTATTTGCAACCGAAACTTCACTAAGCTTCTTCTGGTTAGCCTCTGCAAGATGCTTCTCGCAGTTTCTTTCCAGTGTCCAGGCTTATTGTAGTGGAAGCAAACACCTTTGCTATCCGTATCAGTTTTGTTCTTATTATCCTTTGTTTATGCCCTTTCTATTTACCTTCTTAGAATCGTTCTTCTTTTCAGAAGATCCTTTGGCCCCTACCAGTAAGACATGGTATTTCTTGGTTGGAAAGTGACTCTCAATATTTTTCAACATGTTAAGCAAATCAGCGAGACTGATATCTAGCTTGTTCATATGAAAAATTCACAATAATTGTTAAATGAGTCCGGGAGTGAGTGCAAGATCAAATCTTGGCTCAACTCTCCATCCATGATAAAACCCGTTGTCCTAATTGATCAATCAAATTGATTATGTTAAGGACTTTTATCTGTACTGTAGTGTCTTCGGTCATTCTAGATCGGAAGAGCTCCTTAGATATTAGATATCTATCAGTCCTACTTTCCTCACCATCAACTACTTGACGTGCAGGAATATAGTAAGAACATCCATAGTTTCATGTTGACGCTGAAGCTCGTTACTCATGGATGTGAGCATGATGCATTGAGCCAACTATGCATCATTTAGTTACTTTCTAAAAGTAGCAATATCTTCCTCAGAGGCATTGTCTGCAACCATTGCAGGGATAGGCGTATTAAGGACATAAGATAGCTTTTCAGCCATGAGAACTATTCTCAATTTCCTTAACCAATCCGATTAATTCGGTCCTGTTAATTTAGCATCTAATATGCTACGCAGTGATAGTAATTTAGACATTGTAAAATTCTATAAATGAATTTGTAATTAACAACATTTTAACATACATTCTTTTATTAATTACCAAAATAATTTAGGTCTTATTTTAAATTGGTATCTCCCACTATTTTCTTCAAACTATATTACCCTCAATATATATAGTTCGACAATATCTAATTAAAGACATACTAGTGAGAATAAGGATCTCATTTCAAATGTATATAGCCTTGTGTGTGCACAACAAACTATATATTAATAAATAGGTAGACAACTCTTGTCAATTACATCAACTATGTAACTCCTTGTATTTTGCCTCTTAAATCGTAATGGTCAAGTGTGTGCACATCCGAACTAAAATGATTTAAGTTAAGTCAGACCCAGCATTTCCATATAAGTGAAGAGAAAACTACAGCCCTTGTGTGTGCACAACAAAGCAGTAATGTTCAATTCCTTATAAACATCATATGTAATAAAAATAACATCTTAAATATTTAATACTTGCCTTGTGTGTGCACAACAAACTCATATTAAATATTTAATACTCTATTATTTCTATCATGCTAGAAGGCGACGTTCGATATTCCAAATATCTTTGAACGTTACAACTTAATATAAAATATTTGAAGGGTTTGTTATTAATTGTCTCATCTTGTTTAGCGCGCATGAACATATATATATAAAATACGAGTCATATTAATAAACATGCGAAGCATGTTTGCAAAATATATAATATATATATATATATATATATATATATATATATATATATATATATATATATTATAAGCATGCACATATAGAATACTATATTCTACATGGATTGATTATGAACTTTTATTCTAGTTTGGTTCACTAGAGCCACCAAGTGAACCAAAAGGTCAAACCCTAGGGGTGCAAGAATTAATATTTAAATATAACTATTACATTTAAACCCGGGCTCCATTACAAACGGGTCTTCACGCGCTCCTTGCTCCTCGATCTCCAATTCTTCAAAATTAATTCTAACTATTCCTATTACAAAACTATTTAAAATAAATAGAAACCTTGATCAGCAGTCAAGGGGAAGTACATAGGAGGGAGTTAGAATTTACATTAAGAAAAATTAGAGAAGACGAGGTACGCAGACCCCATTTAATAAAACCCATACATTCATGCATCCAACTAAAATAAAATCCAATCACATTGGTCAATAGTCCATAATCAATCCCATTTATTATCATACACATCACCATATGTATCAATAAATAACATTCATCTCATGAATAATAAATATTTAATATATATATTGATATCATTTAATGGGCAAATTTAGTTAGTATAAAATCTATTTTTGAATCAAAATAAACTCCTTTATTTTAATCCAAATTTAAATCAAAATAAAACTATTTTATTTTAATTTATCCAATTTTGAATAAAATAAGCTATTTTATTTTAATCAAAATCTTTAATCAAAATAAACTCCTTTATTTTAATTAATTATGGAATCCAATTCCACATAAAAAAATAAAAATTCATCAAAGGAAACACGGATTCTCTTTCCTATTCACAAATAAACTCCTTTATTTTGAATAATATGAAATCTTATTTCATATCTAAATAAACTCCTTTATTTAAGGAAAGACTGATTCTTTTTCCTATTCATAAATAAACTCTTTTATTTTGAATAATATGAAATCATATTTCATATCTAAATAAACTCCTTTATTTAAGGAAAGATGAAATTCAATTTCAACTCTAATTAGTTATCATGGAATCCAATTTCAACTCTAATTAGTTAGCATGAAATCTAATTTTAAAATTAAAATAAACTTTTTTATTTTAAGATTAAAATAAACCTTTTATTTTAAGATTAAAATAAACCTTTTATTTTAAAATTAAAATAAACTTTTATTTTAATAATAAAATAATAAAAATATTATATATACCGTTATATATATATATAATATAACTATTATATATAATATATATATATATAACCGAATATATATATATATATATATATATATATATATATATATATATATATATATATATATATATAATCAAATCCTTGATTTCCGTGCAAACTCCTTGTACCACCCACGTAGCAGACTTGATTCATGAATAAACATTATATATCCAACACCCACGCAAACTACCAGCATGGAAGATTAGTTTGCGGTATAAAAGTTTTTCAGAATTGTAACGTTTTTTTTTAAAAATAAATTTTATATAACAAAATTATGCCAAATTAAATTGTTCTAAACAAATATCAATATACATATCAAATCTGAACAATTAATAATTCGTATAAAGGTTTGGCTCTGATGCCACTGTTAGGTTTGTAATATTCATGAACGCAATCAAATTGCAAAAATAATGCGGAAGCGAGGAAAATCAGAGTTTTAAAATTTTACAAACCATAAACCCGGATCATCCTTTATGCACAATTATTAATTTAACGAAAAGATAAGAACAAGAATCATACTCTTGAAGATCCAAGCTTCCTCAGGTACAAGTTCACCTCCAATCCTTTTCGTGTTCATCTTGAATCCACCGGGTTTGGTTCCTTCCTTTGATCAACGTTAGCCACCCAAGTGTTTGGCCTCTAGAGGTGATCCACCAAGGAAGAAGAAGAATTCAAGAAGATGAGTATTTGGCTAAACCCTAGTTTTTCTATCTCTATAGAAAAAGGCGTACTCTCCAACAATTAGAATTACGTATTCTAATAATATGTCAACCTCTATCTCACCCATAATAAGACTCCTCTTATTTATAGATGTGGGCAACCCCTCCTTAACAATTAAGGAATTGTGTTTTATTTTAATTAATTAATCTCTTTTAATTAATTAGGCTCCTAATCTTATTAGGAATAATTAATTAACCTTTTAATTAATTAAGCTCCCTAATCTTATTAGAGATAATTAATTAAACTCTTTTAATTAATTTGCCTCCTAATCCTATTAGGATATTTGAGAGTACTTTTATTAATTAATTCCCAAACTCCTTTAGGAATTAAATAATAATAATAGTAATAATAATAATAAGACTCCTCTTATTAATTTATATTTAATATTTCCAAAATATTAAGCTATTTAATTTATTCTATCACCATAGATTAAATTAAATATACTTAACTTATTATTACGATCATGCCATTAACTTCTTAAATAATTATTCTTCCTTTTATGGTGTGACCCTTTAGGTTCTCCATATTAAACCGGTTGTGAATAAATCAATTAGAACAATTCTAATCTTATTTAAATAAATAAATTAAACTAATAATTTATTTAAATAAATAATATTTATTCTACAATAGAGATAAGCCTCCCTAGCGATCAACGACTTTCCAGATAATATAGATTTCAACATTAATCATAAAAGAACCTTTGAGTAAATAGTTACCGTACAATTCAATCCTTCCACCATACAATGTCCCAATTAAATATAAGACATGGAATTTCTGTCAAGTCTTATTTTATTTAATTATATGTATTTCGACTCTTAAATGCACAACTCCAAATAATGCAAATTAGAAACTCCTTTCTAATTTCATTCTGCCTTGGCCAAGGACTACTGGGTTGTCATTTATCGAATCACATAAGACATTTCTCTTCTTTTACTAGAAGTGGTAGATTCTTTATTGATCATACATTATCTCCATGTACAACTTATTATACCCAAGCATACCCTTTGATATACCCTAAGGGTCTTAAGGAATAAGTCAAAGTATAACTCATCATACACAAGATACTATGATGATCTCAAGTCCAAGGATTACTTGTACTACTATCACTACAGGAATTCCTATTGACATGCAAGTAAAACTCCATTAGGTATTCCTTAGCGAGTCACGTTCAGTGAACTTATTCTCTAATAAGCACCTACATACTTGCTTTAGTGTCTCCACATAAATGATCATGAGATCAATCATCCTCATCCAATGAGCAAGCAACGTATGTACCAATCTATCCGGATTCACTAATCCCCAATTTATTAATCCAACGATTGGGAACAATTTTTGTTTTAAGCTTTCTGAGAATTTAGATCTCATTAGAATGATCATCATCATTATTCTAAAAGCATTGCTTAAAACTATGGGTTTATCACATATTATAAAACAGCATCATGTAGATAATTTAAAAGCCTTTAATAAATAAATACTTTTTATTAATAAATGAATAAGATTGTTACAAAGTATATGTTTTATCATCAAACATGATTGGCTTGTGTGCATATTACATTCAGATGGTGCACATTTGACATCAGATGAAGATGAGCAGAAAAGAGTAAAGATCAGCTGCATCAAAGAAGATGTGGTTCAGACTCGAAGCAGAATGCAAAACAGACCACACCAAACTGTTAAGAATAGAAGATGTTCAGAGCTTAAAGACATCTTAGCAGCTCAGCACCAACAACATTAATAACTACAACAACAAGAAGCCGGGGCATGAGGGGTCCTTATCCGGAAGGACTAAATGAAGTTTCCAAGCCTGCTGGGCTTGAAGAGTTCCTAGGGAACTAGAGAAGTTCCAAGGCTGCTGGCCTTGAAGAGTTCTTAGTGAACTGAAGTCCCAAGGCTGCAGGCCTTTAAAGAATCTTAGTAATTCAGGGTGCTGCCCTTCCTTAGCAGAAATCCTGCTAGTTGAAAGCAGAAGACTGGATTAGGAGCTTGAGTCTCTGAACCACTTAAAACCCCTCATGTCTTTTACTTTATGTCATTACATTATGTACATTAATTGCTATAACTGCTGTGTATGTTTTAACGGCTTACCACTGAACTAACTCTACGAACAATGTATGTATGATTATGAATACATCAATGAAGGGGATCTTTTACTTATTCCTCTATGTTTGAAAAGATTCTTATGTTTGTCATATGCTAAATTATTAGCAATACAAAATCACTAGTACAAAGTACTAAATAGACAACACTTAAAAGATTTTTTACAAAGTTTTTAAAAAAATCATTGTAGATACATATGAAAAAACGTTATCTATTTAAAAGGGCATTTTTTAGTTTTAACTAGATAACGTTTTTTTAAAAAACGTTGTCTATGAAGAAAAACACTGAGCAAAATGAAAACTTAAAATTAAAACACCGAGCGCGGAGCATGGTTATGTCTTTCTTTGCTCTTTTTCACTCACAAAACCAAAACCCTAGTTATGGATCTCTCTTGCAATACCGCTAAAGTTTGACCCATCTCAAGTCGTCGACGTCTACATACGTCCAGAAAACCAGCGACTAAGCAAGGAAATCTCCATGGATTCAATACTACTCACTACTGGTAGACTGGTAGGTCTTGTGAAGAGAGGGTTTAACTCAAAAATCTCCATGGATTCAACATCTTCAGCTTCACAGCCGAAGAAGAGAGGGAGGCCGAAGGGTTCAAAAACCAAGGAGGATAGAGAAAGCGGCATAAAAGGAGTAACAATGAAGATGAGAGGCGGCGGCGCTGGTGATAAAAAGGTTGTCGGTATTATTTCTGCATGTTCCAATCTCCATAGCCTTCTCTATCTTGCCGGTACCAATTTCTGTCGGTACCAATCTTCATGGCCTTCTCTCTCTTGTCGGTACCAATTTATGTCCCTATATCTCTATATATGTGTATTTGTGTTTGTTCTGATACTCTATCTAGGGTTTGAAATTGTGCTTTTTGCTTGAACGTGGTTTAATGGACTGTAGTTAGCCTTTAAAATTAATTTTAGAATTTTAAATTTTAATCTTGATTTTTTAGATTCAGCTGTTATGGTTGACAGAATTTGAAAGTTAGTGATAGATATATAACTTATTCATATATGTACACATTTCTAATATTTGTGTGTGTTTATTATGTTCTGCTATCTGAGGCTGAAGATTTAACTGCTCTTGTATCTAATAATGTGGGTTTATTATGTTACTTCTGCAGTGTTTACAAGTTCTCATTTGGTGATGCAGTGGCCCTATTGAATTCTGATAGTGGTAATACTTTTATTCTCTATTTTACTTATCTGTGAGTTATACTCTTTGTATCTGAACATTGAACATTTAAAAATCATTGGTTTGTGCATGACTATCTTATGTTTTCTGTTATTGAGTTCTATTCGAGATACATGTTTGAGCTGATATGTGACCTCTATTGTTATTGATAGCCTAATGGTTTTTCCCTCTTTATTCTTTGACAATCGCTGTCAAGATGGTAAGTAACTTCCTTTTGTTTTTTTTTTCAACTTTCTGTGTTGCTTATTTTTTTTGGGTTGGTTGTACAAATATATTGTTCTGATGGCAATTTACCAGGTACCATACAGGTGAAGTTCACAACTGATGAGCTTCGAAGGATCATGGACTATAAACAGAACATCTGTATTATGTCTGTTATTGCCAATGTTGATCATGGTATGAAAGCAACTAGCATACTACCAGCAATTAACCTATACAATTTCCCCTGCTAAATCTAGACAATCACTTTATATCCATCCCTTGAAAACTAGATTACTTTGTAGAGGCTTATTTACTTTTAAATACTAGTACCACAAGATGTTTCTGATACACATACCTTCATGTTTTCTCATACATAATCCACGTTGTAGTCCCTGCAAAATATTGCCACACGTTAAAAACCATGAGTAGTTTTATGAGCACAAACTATACACAAACATGGGGTAAGTGTGTGTACAACTGTTTGTGCACATAGAATCTTTTATGATTGATAGCTGACTAGTGATGACTAGTTTGTGATAACAAGTTGCCTAATACTTGATCTTGTTATTTTTATACAGATGAGATAAAATTTGACCATCTTATTTCTAACCATAATATCCTATCTTTTTTATCAGGTTTATACAGGGCTGAATCGGCATAATGGAAAACGTGCTGAACAAGTTGTAACTGATGGAAAAAAGAGGATTAAACAACTGCAGAATTATCAAAGGAAAAATAATGTCTTCCAGCCGATAGTGGGATGAAGTGCCAAATGGAGAAAAGCTCAAAGATTAGCAAACGAAGCAGATTAACTCGTAAATTGCCTAGGAGGAAAAAGAATTACAAAAAACCTTCTATAACCATTATCAAGTCTAAGCAGCTAGTGCAATTAAGTAGCTAACCAATTACAGATCACATTTGTTTGTTGTTTTCAAGGGATGTGCATGAAGGTATGTGCATAAAAGATTGAATTATTTTGCATGAAGGTATGTTTTTAAGAATTACAGAAAACATGAAGGTATGTGCATCAGAAACATCTTGTAGTACTAGTATTTAAAAGTAAAGAAGCCTCTACAAAGTAATCTAGTTTTCAAGGGATGGATAGAAAGTGATTGTCTATACTTAGCAGGAGAAATTGCCCCAGGTACCTTTGCTATCTATTTTCGCTGCCATATGGACCACCAACCTTACCCAAAGTTCTCTTTTTTAAGGGTTAAATCAGCATATATGCATCCACATACTTTTTTCTCTTCATTGTAGTTGAGTGTTGAGCAGGAATTCGAATTTCAGATTAGTAGTTTGGTCACTCTGGTTTTCTAGTATAATGAAAAATTCTCATGAGTTGATTCAAGGCATATAAATTTTCCTTTACCGTGTTATACAATAGTATTGGATGTAACTTTCACATTACTAAGGTAATGGTATTGCACGTGACTCAGTTTCTTCGATAACTAGTTATGGTTCTTAGCATTGAGATTTGGCTTTCAGTACTCGATACTTGAGAAATGTCAAGCAATTCCTTGACCAAGTTTAATGCTTTAGCCCTTTGTGTTTGTAATCATTAGGAACTGAGGCAATGAGATAACGAGTTGGCCAGAGAGGTGGAGCTTCTTAGGTACAAACTTCAGGATCCTGAGTAGTTACCCCGGGGATTAGGTCTTGGTGGAGTTTTCAAGCCCAAGCAAACTCATAGTGAATATGGCAATCCAGCAAAGCCATCATCTTTTCTATATTGAGTAGGTTTATGGTGGACAGAACCGAATGGCGCCGCTCAGAAACATGTTCCCAAATCTTCTAAGTCCATTTAACTGACCTTCATATATACTTCTGTTAATTTTAGAGTGTTTAGTTGTTGGCTGATTGCTATATGTATCATGTCATTATAAATGTCTTGCTGGAACATAAAGTGTTGATGTGCCGCTCTACAGTGCTGGTGCAGGTGCAGGTGCTCCAACATCTTGTGCTGCGGTTATTCCAAAACTGGAAATGACAGTAAGAGCCAACGTACACACAAGAACAAATTGACAAAGTACGGGATGAGTGGGCAACGTATGTGAGCAGCTATATGTAGAGCCTCGAGTTAACGGTGAATATGTTTAGATGAATGTACGTATTTTGGGAGAACTAGGCTTTTTTGCACATGCTTAGGTAGTAGCTTAATTTTATAGATAGTTTGGTTTATTTTGTGGATGCATGTAATCAAATTCACAATTCAATATAGTAGTAATTTATATTGAAAAGTGAATTTGAGATGCATATATGGATACATTTTGGTATATATTTTGTGGATGAAGTAATTTGAAACTGTAAACGAATGGTATTATTGGGATGTATTTTGAATGGTTGATAAATTTTGGCTATATATCATGGCATTAGCATATTGCAGGTGCATTGGTAATATAGGTGAACCACATCTTTTTTTTTCTTTTTTCTTTTTTATCTACAACATTTAAAAAACGTTGTCTGATATACTAAACAACAATATTTTTATCCAAAAAATGTTGTGGAATCATATCTTCTACAACGTTTTTAAGCATCTGCTAATTTTTGGAAAACAAATCTACAACGTTTTTTTCTAAACAATGTTGTGTATTGTGCTTAACTACAACGTTTTTAAAACGTTGTGTAAGGGTGTCAAATAGACAACACCCTTAACCACGACATTTTTCTGATAGAAACTACAATGTTTTTTTCGCGTTGTCTATTTACTATTTTGTAGTAGTGAATAAACCAGAAAAGTATTTGAAAGTAAAAAGGATCTATTCAACCCCCCCTTCTAGATCTATTGTGCCTACTGGGAACTAACACATTATAATACTATAATATAATAATATAATTTTTAATTGTTTAAATGGTAATATTATTATTATAATATATAATTTTCAGCATGTGAATTAAAGTAGAGTGAATGTTATCATTTTGGTTTTGAATTTTTTCTTTTCAAAACCTTTCCGTGCATATTTTGAATTCTTTCTCTCAGGCACATTCTTTTTCTTTTGTCCAAAGTGTGGCTTAAGACCTCCTGCAAATCATTGTTGTTTTTTTCCAAATTTTTGGGCCTCACCCATAAGAAAAAGAAGTTAGGCAGAGAAGAAATTGAAGGTTGGGTGGAGAATAAAAAAAGAAAAAATTAGGCAATGTTAGGCAAGTCTATTGGATTTCCCTATGAGGTTGCACTATAAAAGGGGGGCAACCCTCCATCCTAAACACACCAAAAATTACAAGCATTCCTACTACAATATTGTGAGTATTTCTTTTGAGTATAATAATACTTTGAGTATAGCATTTAGTGCAAGATTTTCTCATGTTAATATCCGATATTCCAAGTCAAATCTAGTTTCTATTAAGGTAAAGTATATTATTTTATTTCAATACTCATAAGAAATATCATTTTCTTTCATACTCCATATTATTTCATTTCATATTCCTAAATTTAAACTTACTATGATAAGTATTACTTCTATAATTCCTGAAATGATTAGAAATTCCTCAAGGTCTGCGCTTCATCTAATATCATTTCACTGGAATATTGGTCTAAACTTTCTTATTAAATTTTAATCTTTTCATGCCGGGGTACTATTCATAAGGTACTATTCATGAGTACTGTTCACAACTGAATTTAATTTTCTTTTCTGTTCAAATTATTTTTGATACATGGATATCATTCTTGAATTTTACTCCACAATTAGTTATCATGTTGACAATTTAGACATTTTGAATTCTGGATAAATTGAATTATAAATCTTTAATATTTATCCTTGATCTCACTTGATTGATTCGTTATATCATTGTCATCATCCTCATACTTATATTGTGGTGAAAGTCATCCTTGGCCCGTAATGCAAAGATGAACTGTTGATTGGTATGATTATGACCAAGAATTTTTTATTGGTATAATCATAACCTTTAATGTTACAGATAAAGGTTTGTGGTGAAAGTTCTCTTTGGCCCATAGTGCATAGATGGACAGATGTATGACATGATCATGACCACTGGTGATGCAAACGATTATCTTTATCCCATAGTGCATAGATAATTTGTTGATTCAAAAGAATTATTGATTGGTGTTACAGGGATAAAATTTTGATGATAAACTTTTAAATCATAGAAGATAGTAGACATCATGCTCTACTTGACTCTTCTAATGGATTGTTGTTTCCACTGCAGTTGTTGATCTAACACTTGTTGTCTATTATATTCTAGCTATTACATTTTTCTCTGTTGAAGACTAAGGATAATTTGTTCTGCATTATCTTAGTCATAATATTCTTTACTATGCTAGTTGAGCTAACCCTTTTCTTTTTAGTTCCATTGTTCTTCTCAGGAGGCGAGAATGTAGCTGGGACTAGTCGGGGAGTGGAGTAAATATCCAAGACGATTATTATAGTCGTCCTCACTATTTTGTAAAATAGTGTGAAAATAATTGTAATGAGTACTTTATTTGAGTTTGGATATTGTCTACGAGATAATATTTTTATTAAAACTCACAGCTTATGTTTTTTCGTATTTTACACGACAATTAATAGTTGTATAAATGAAGTTGTATTTGAATTCTGTATCAAAGCTTAAGGATATGATCTCTGGTGGAGATCTGGAATTAGAACTGGGAGGGGAGAGACGAGTAAATCTTTCGCTAGTGTGTCCTACCTAAGCTTATTTATTATTTAATTGATCGGTCGGAATATAGGGATAATATGTGGCATGTCAATTTCTTTAATTAACCCTTGTTTTGTGGCAGTATTTGAGAATGACATCTGAAAATTTTGAGATAAGCAATGGAGCACATGAGACCGTGGAGACACAACCAATCAATAACCAGGATAATGTACATCTGGAAGGTAATAATCCACCTGTAAACAACAAAACCGACCAAATGATAAATAATGGGATGTTTAAGAGCATTCTACAATTCATGCAACACACGAGAGAGACTCATGTTCAAAATGCAGATGGAAACAATGGTAACTCACGGCTGGTCACTACTAAGCAATTCAAGGAGTTTGGACCGCCAGAGTTTTTAGGAAAGCCAGAGCCACTTAAGGCAGAAGCTTGGACCAAGTAGATTACCAAAATATTTGATGTCCTGAGATGTACAGAGGAGAAAAAGGTTCCCTTTGCCAACTTTAGATTACGTGGAGAGGCAGATTACTAGTGGGAATCCGTAAAACGTACTCATTTTCCGCACTTAAGATGTCTTGGGAGAAGTTTCAGGAATTATTCAACGACAAATATTTTTCAGAAAGCATTCGTCATATGAAGTAGGTGGAATTCATCAAACTAGAACATAACAATATGACTATATCACAGTACGAGGCTAAGTTTATGGAGTTATCCTGGTTCACATCCCATTTGGTGGATAATGAGGAACGAATGACACGAATGTTTCTGAGAGGTTTAAAACCTGATATTTGTTAATACATCATTTCTCATAAACTTTGTTTGTGTTCAGATTTTGTGAATAGGGCTCAATTATTGGAGCGAGATAATGAGTCAGTTCAGCCAAAAGACAATAATTGACAGCACGATAATAGTCGTACCAGTGGCAACAGTCATCGGAGCAGTGATAACCAATGTGGAGGAAATTATCATGCTAGAAATGGTAACCACTTCAGTGGTAATCATGGCCAAGATAATAGGAAAGGTGAACCAAGTGGAAACAACTTTAAAAATAGAAGATTCAATAATGAAAACGGAAAGACATCGGTAGCAGCACCAGAACGTATTTCTAGGGAAGGAGAACGATCACTAGTTAGATTCTATACATTAGTCTAAACTATACACAGCCTTCCAAGGTGTGTTTCAGTTATGAAAATGACGGTCACATAGCTTGATTTTGTCCTGTAACGAAGTCAAGTCCAGCTGGGATGGTGGCACCAAAGTTTATCCCAGACAAGTCAAAGTCATTGGTTCAAGGGAAAGCATTTGTCGTGACTTCCCAAAAAGTGAGGAACCTGAATGAAGTTATCACGGGTAAACTAATCATAAACTCTTGCGAAGTCTAAACCTTATTAGATATCGGTTCCACCCATTATTTTATTTCACCTGCTTGTGCTCAACGTTTGAACTTGACCCCTGAGAAATTAGACTTTGACTTATCTGTTGAAATTCCATTAGAAGTAACCTTTATTACATCCACCATTTATAAATCTTGTTTGATTCAAATCGGGCACCCTCACATTACCTATTAATCTCATCTCTTTGAAAATACTTGCATTTGATATGATTTTAGGGATTGATTGGTTAACTAATCCTCATGCTAAAATTTATTATTTTTGTAAGGTCGTTAGTTTTCATATTCCTAACTAACCTGTTATAGGAATTCAAGCAACCAAACTACTAAAGTCAATCACTGTCATATCAAGCCATAAAGCCATTCGTTTATTAAAAAATGGATGTCAAGTTTTCTTAGCCCATGTTATGGATTTAAACAAAAATACGTCAGATTTGAATGATATTTCTATTGTTAATAAATTTCTTGATGTATTTCTCGAATAACTCTTTGGCCTACCCCCAGAGCGTGAAATCAAATTTTGTATTGACATTGAACCTGGTACAAAACCCATTTCCAAAACCCAATATCAAGTGGCTCCTATTGAACTTCAGGATTTAAAAAACCCCAACTACAAGATCTATTAGACATTGGTTTCATTCGTCCTACTACATCTCTTTGGGGTGGTCCTGTTTTATTCGTAAAGAAGAAAGATGGGAGTATGTGACTTTGCATTGACTATTCGGAGTTGAACCATGTCACCATCAAAAATAGGTACCCGTTACCTCGCATTGATGACATGTTTGACCAGTTACAAGGTGCTAAATTCTTCTTAAAGATTGATCTTCGTTCCAGATATCATTAGTTAAAAATTAAAACTGATGACATTCCAAAGACTATTTTTATAAATCGGTACGAGCATTACAAATTCCTAGTCATACCTTTTGGATTGATTAATGCTCTTGTTGCCTTCATGGATATGATGAACCGAGTATTCAAGGAATATTTGGATCATTTTGTGGTTATCTTTACTGATTACATCCTCATCTACTCCAAAAGCCGTGAAGATCGTGAGCAACACTTGAGGCTGATACTCCAAAAGCTTTGTGAAAACAAGCTATATGCCAAGTTGAAGAAATGCGAGTTCTAGCTTGAGGAAGTATCATTCCTTGGGCACATGATATCGAAATAGGGAATACTAATTGACCCGATAAAGATTAAAGTAATAAAAAGTTGGTAGCAACCTAAGTCAGTAATCGAAATACGTAGCTTTCTGGGCTTAGCTGGTTATTATCGGAGATTCGTTGAAGGATTTTCTCGAATTTCCACTCCATTAACTCAGCTGACTCGAAAAGATACAAAATTCAGATGGAGTGAGGAATGTGAGAAGAGCTTCCAAGAACTCAAGAGGAGACTCATTTCAGCACTTGTTCTGACAATACCATCAGGTTCGAAGGGATTTGTCATCTACAGCGATGCTTCAGGCAAAGGTTTAGGATGTGTTCTCATGCAACATGGGAAATTCATAGCCTATGCCTCACAATAACTCAAAGAATATGAGAGGAATTATCCTACTCATGATCTAGAGTTGGCAACAGTCATTTTCACGCTAAAAATCTGGAGACACTACCTGTATGGGGAGAAAGTGGAGATCTATACAAACCATAAGAGCCTTAAATATTTCTTCACCCAAAAAAAAATCAACATGCGACAATGACGTTGGCTTGAGCTGTTGAAAGATTATGACCATACCATTTAATACCATCCTAGAAAAGCGAACGTGGTAGCTGACGCTATGAGTAGAAGATCATATGAGGGTACGAGTGCGACGTTGTTAACTCAAAGACCCATTTTGTATAACTTACAAAGGATGGAGATATATTTAAAAACACCATGGACCCACGTGAAGATGACAAATATACGCGTAGAACCAGATTTAATTGATAGAGTTAAATTTGATCAAGCTATAGACCCAGAGCTAATGCGTATAAAGAAGAAATTACAAGAAGGTGATATTCTAGAAGTAAGGATCGATGAGGAAGGAATACTTTGAGTCAACTCTAGACTTTGTGTTCCTAACGACTCTGATTTGAAGTATAAAATCATGATGGAGGCACACAACACACCATTTGCAATCCATCCTGGGAGTACCAAAATGTATCATGATCTTTGACATATATTTTGGTGGACCAATATGAAGAAAGAGATCGTAGAGTTTATCTCAAGGTGTCTAATTTGTCAACGTGTCAAGGCGAAACATAAATTACCAAAAGGTCCATTGCAACCACTTGAAATTCCATAATGGAATTGGGAGCACATCAACACATGGATTTCGTTACTGGTCTTCCCAAGGTTTCTCAAGGCATAGATGTAATTTGGGTCATTGTCGATAGATGAACCAAGTCTGCTAATTTCTTGCCTATACAAGAAACTTACTCACTTGAACGTCATGTTCGTATGTACATAAATGAGATTGTAAGACCGTATGGTATGCCAGTATCCATAGTTTCTGATCGAGACCCAAGATTCATGTAAAACCCTAAATTTTTCGAATAAAGATTTAATTTTCTCGAAATATTTTTTAATATTATGGTGTGAATTTGAGATAATGTTATAGTTGTAGGTAGTATTTATAAATTTTGCAAAGTATGCAAGTTGTTATATAATATTCGATTGATCGGGAAATATTCGTTTTAACAGAGAATATTCGTACAACGACATAATCATTGGTGGACCCCCCAAGGAAATTATTGTCGGATTGAGAAAACGACAAAAAATATTTTTATAAAAATAACGGCAGAAGTTTTACCGTTAATACTGTTGAACTACTCGGTAGTAAAAGTACAGTAATATGCGTGGTTGCATAGTAGCACACGGTATTGATTATTGATGCTTACGTGAGATGTCACTCAATTTTGTTCAATTATTGCTATAGTAATTGCTGCATAGTATCTCACGTTATTCGATTCAATTATTGTTAATATTTTATATATTATTAAATCAATAATTGAGATAACGAAGTTATTAATATTATTATTTGCAATATTAACGATGTCTAGAAGTTCTGCCAAGGAAAGGGTTGGTCAACTAATTGCGCGCCAATAGGAAGAAATCCTTATTGGAAAGCCCCCTCTTTTCTGGGAACGACCTGGTCGATTAATAATGTGAATTGTAATAATGATGATGAGTTCTATTTTATTAGTATTATTAACGTAATAAAATAGAAAAGCTTTTTATATAAAACAGAATACTTTTATAAAGTTATTCGTTTTATTAAACTATAAATAGAATATATTATATTCTATTATGCATAGTATTTTGTATAGTAAAATCTTTTTATATAAAATAGAATACTTTTATAAATTTATTCGTTTTATTAGATTATAAATAGAATATATTATATTTTATTTTACATAGTGTTTTGCATAGTAAAATCTTTTTATATAAAACAGAATACTTTTATAAAGTTATTCGTTTTATTATATTATAAATAGAATATATTATATTTTATTTAAAAGATTTTGCTTTAAATATGGACCGTCCGATTAAAAGTAAATCAATCAGGACCGTTCATGAATTAGTTACTATTCAGTCCATTCTTCTATAAATAGAAGCTCATTCCTTCATTATTTCTTATGAATTCACTGAAACTCTAGAGAGAGAAACTATAGAGAAAAAGAAGAAAAGTATTATGCTACTTCACTACTCCGATATCCAGTACTCTTCTTTCAAATGTAATGGATATTATTTATTGTACCTGTAAGGGGTATTATTTCTTTCGTATTCATGAAGAGAACTTCTGTTATTCCATTTTTAATTCTGTTGGAATAACCTGTATACGCGGACTACCCTATACTTGGTGAAATTCTTCTGTTATTCCATTCCTTATTATTCTGTTGGAATAACCTGTATATGCGAAGTACCGCATACATGGTGAAATTCTTCTGTTATTCCATTCCTTATTATTATATTGGAATAACCTGTTTATGCGAAGTACCACATACATGGTGAAATTCTTGTATTATTCCGTTCATTATTATTCTGTCGAAATATCACGTCTGTGCGTTTATGCATGACTTGGTTCCATTCTTTATTATTCTGTCGAAATATCCTGTCTGTGCGTTACGTATGACCTGGTTCCATTTTTATTATCCTATTGGAATAACCTGTCCGTGCGATCGTGCATGGTTATTTCTGTTGTTATTCCATTCTTTATTATTCTGTTGGAATATCCTGTCGGTGCGTATTACGCCTGACCTGGTTCCACTATTTATTATTCTGTTAAGAATAACTTATCGCTGTGATCTATCGCATTCATGGTTATTTCTTCTATTATTTCATTCTTTATTATTTTATTAGAATAACCTGTCTATGTGGATTATCACATGCATGGTGAATGATCCTTTATATTCATTCCTTATTAAATTGTGGAAATTTTCTGTCTAAGTGAATTACCGCATGGAGGAAAAAAATCCATTTGCAGTTTCATATATTCTCTTATACTCGGTTGGTTAAAGTTTTAACTTCTATACTCCATGAAATTAGTGGCATATCCTTGATATTTGTGCTTCATCCAGTATCTTTTTATGGAAATATTCTTCTAAGCATTCTTGAATTTTACTCTACAAAGAAGTATTATGTTGCCAATTTGGACATTATTGAGTTCAGGATAAATTAACTTATAAATCTTTAAAATTTATTCTTGAAATTGTTTTATTGAATTATTATGTCATTGTCATGATGAGTTATGTTGGTTATTATGTGAAAACGTGAAAGTTTCTTAGATATCACAAAGGGTTGAAAATCAGATTTTGGTGAAAATGGAACATAAAATTCAATTGACCATATCTCCTATTATATTTCAAATTTTGGGTGTGGTCAAGTTCCAGAGTTAGATCTATGAGTTTTCTAACTTATCTAAGTGGAATCACTAGAAAAGGTGTTGTAAATTTTCGTGTGGATTTTTTTTAGCAAAGGGGTCAAAAGTTGCAAAAGAGAAAAATGCCACTGCCCAGAAATTTAAAAGGGCTGTTTCGGCCACTTAATTTGTGAGAAAAATTCTATCCTTTTGGGACATTAAAGTATATGGTATAAAGTACCTCCTGTCCAAAAATGAGCTCATTCCGACTTAAAATGAGCAAGTTATGACCATTTCAACATTTAGGTTTTTTCGACGAAAAATGCTATAACCGAAGTTCTATAACTCTGATGACCATGAAATTTAAAATGGAAGCTCACGTTAACATGTGTAAGATCCTACTAAGAGTTGGGAATTTTTGGAGTTAAACTTGAGGTAACTAATTTCTTAAGGAATTAATTAGAAATTAATTTTTGAAAAATTGTAAATGAATTTTAAAAATTCTGAGAAAAATATATGTTCATTATGGAACTATATTCTGCTAAATCCCAGAAAAGAAATATTTTTGGGTCTGATTTGGTATTTTTCATGAAAATGGTTTAGTTATGAACATATGAGTTAAATATGTTATGTGAAGTAACAAAGTTGAAAAATAGGATTTTATGGCTTGAAAATCCTATATAGGGTATATGCAGATTTTTGATAAAGGATTTGATCATTGGTGACAAAATCTTATGAGTATGACATTTGTGAATGATTAAATGCATTATTTGGTAAAGTATAAACAATTGAAATAATTTGTTTATAAGTTTAAGAAGTGATTAAAATATTGTTATAATATTAATAATATTAGATTATGAGTTTATTAAGTGATTGATAATATTTGGATAAATTTAAAGTCTTTAATAATTATTCTTGTTTTCGTTTGATTAATGCTTATATCATTGTCATCATTCTCATGTTTATATTGTGATAAAAGTCATCTTTGGCTTACGTGCATAGATGGACTTGGTGTGATTATGACTAGGGATTATTCGGTATAGTCATTACCGTAATGAGATGAATGAGATGAATGATGTGGTAAGAATCCTCAGTGGCCTGTAGTTCATTGATGGACAATTTTTGGTGTGATTATGACCAGGGATTATTCGGTATAGTCATGACCATTGATGATTTAATAAATATCCTTGGCCTGTAGTGCAGGGATGATTCGATGATGTGGTTTATTTATTAAGCTGAGTCTCAGCGATAAAAATTGATGAAAACTTTTTAAATCATAGAAGATAGTAGATTTTATTCTCTACTTGACTCTTTTAATGGATTGTTTGTTCCGCTGCAATTAAACTTGATGTCTATTGTATTTTATCAGTTTGACATTGTTGAAGGCTAATGATAATTTATTCTGCATTATCTTAGTCATAATATTTCTTACTGGGCTAGTTGATCTCACCCCTTTTTTTCACTGTTCTCTTCAGGAAATGAGAATATAGCTGGGACGAGTCAGGGAACGGAGTGACGATCCAGATGATAATATTAGTAGTCCTCACTATTCTATGAAATAGTGTGTTAATAAATGTATTGAGGACTTATTTTGAGTTTGAATACTGTCTAGAAGACAATATTTATATTAAAATTCACAGCTCATGTTGTATATTTAAGATTATATTTGTATTTTGTACCATGTATCTGGCGACTCAAGATGGGTGATGTATACCTATTTTGGGGGCGTCACAATTCACTTCACGATTTAGGTTAGTTTGCAGAATGCTATGGGCACGGATTTATGATTTAGTTCTGCATATCATCCTCGGACGGATGGGCAGTTGGAGAGAACTATTCAAACTCTTGAAGATCTATTAAGACAATGTCCTAGACTTCAAAGGAATTTGGGACAAGTACTTATCATTAGTGAAATTCTTTTACAACAACAGTTATCAAGCACGTATAGACATGGCTCCATTTGAGGCGTTGTATGGACGGAAGTGTCGTTCTCCAGTATGCTGGGATGATGTGGGTAAAACAACATTGTTGGGACTAGAATTGGTACGCATGACTACGGAAAAGATTTAAATGATCTAACAATGTATACAAACCTCGCTCAACCCTCAATTTATTGGTTCATTTGAAATCATCGACCGAGTAGGAACTGTGGCCAATAGACTCACCTTACTGCCAAATATGTCTCGTGTTCATAATATTGTTCATATATCTATGTTACGTAAATATGTGGAAGACCTAAACCACATTATTGAATTAGAACCAGATGAGATAACGAAAGATTTAATGTATGAGGAGGTACCTATCAAGATCTTGGATAAGAAGGAGAAGTTTATACACTCAAAGGTTATACCTCAAATCAAAGTTTTATGGAGAAACCATGATATTTAGGAAATGACCTGAGAGTCATAATCTAAAATAAAAATAAGGTATCCTCACCGCTTCGACATACCAGGTACGTACATCAATTTTGAGGATGAAATTTCATAAGGAGGGGAGGTTGAAAACCCCAAATTTTTAAGAATAAAGATTTAATTTTCTCTAAATATTATTTTGAATAATAAAGTGTTTATTTGATATAATGCTATAGTTATGGCTGATATGTGAAAATTTTGTAAAGCAAGCAAGTTGTATTAAAATATTCGTTTTGTCGGGGAATATTCTTTTTGTAGCGGAATATTCATATGACAGCGCAATAATTGGTGGACTACATAACGAAATAACTGTAGGATATAGAAAGCAATAGAAATAACCTTTTTATAAAAAATAACAGCAAAATTTTTATCATTAACTCTTGAAATACTCGGTGATAAAAGTACAGTAATACGCGTGGTTACACAATACCACACGATATTGCACAATATCTCTGATTATTGATATTCTTATGTAAGAAGTCATTCAGTATTCAATAATTGCCACAGTAGTTGCTGCATAGTATCTCATATCATTGATTCAATAATTGTTACAGTAACATCTACACAATATTTTATATTATTTGAATAATATTATTAGTTAGAATTATTGGAAATGTCTAAAAGTTCTGTCGAGGAAAGGGGTTAGGTTATATAATTGCGCGCCGATAAAGATAAATCCTTATCGAAAAGCCCCCTCTTTCCTGGGAATGATCTGGTTGTTAATATTGTGAGCTTATAATATTAATTGTGAATATTTATTATGTGGTGGATATTGGTTGATATAAATGAAGGAATTTAGCATGAAATATTTGCTGAAAGTTTGACATATTTTTCTATGAAATCACAATTATCTTCTCCGATAAAATATTCATTGAAATATATTGTTATATTTTTAAATAATAATAGTATAATGTCATAATATAATAATATAGCTTTTAATTGTTTAAATGGTAATATTATTATTATAATATATAATTTTCAGCATGTGAATTAAAGTATAGTGAAGGTTATCATTTTGTTTTTGAATTATTTCTTTTCAAAACCTTTCTATGCACATTTTGAATTATTTCTCTCCTGCACAGTCTTTTTCTTTTGTCCAAAGTGTGGCTTAAGACCTCCTGTAAATCATTGTTGTTTGTTTCCAAATTTGTGGGCCTCACCATAAGAAAACGAAGTTAGGCAGAGAAGAAATTGAATGTTAGACGGAGAAGGAAAAAAGAAAAAATTAGGCAAAGTTAGGCAAGTCTATTGGATTTTCCTCCGAGGTTGCACAATAAAATGGGGGTAACCCTCCATGCTAAACACGCCAAAAATTACAACCGTTCCTACTGAAATGTTGTGAGTATTTCTTTTGAGTATAAGAATACTTTAAGTATAACTTTTAGTGCAAGATTTTCTCAAGATAATATCCGATATTCCAAGTCAGATCTAGTTTATTTTAAGGTAAAGTATATTATTTTATTTCAATACTCGTAAGAAATATCATTTTCTTTAATACTCCATATTATGTAAGAGATATTATTTCATTTCATATTCCTAAATTTAAACTTATTATGGTAAGTATTGCTTCTATAATTCCTGAAATGATTAGAAGTTCCTTAAGTTTGCGCTTCATCTAATATCATTTTACTGGAATATTGGTCTGAACTTTCTTATTAAATTTTAATCTTTTCATGTCGGGGTACTATTCATATATTACTATTCATACGGTTCCATTCATGAGTACTGTTAACAACATAATTTTATTTTCTTTTTTGTCCAAATTATTTTTGATAGATGAATATCATTCTTGAATTTTACTCCACAATTAGTTATCATGTTGACAATTTGGACATTTTGAACTATGGATAAATTGAATTATAAATCTTTAATATTTATCTTTGATCTCACTTGATTAATTCTTTATATCATTGTCATTATCCTCATACTTACATTGTGGTGAAAGTCATTTTTGGCCCGTAAAGCAAAGATAAACTGTTGATTGGTATGATTATGACCAAGAATTGTGTAATGGTATAATCATAACCTTTAATGTTACAGATAAAGGTTTGTGGTGAAAATTCTCTTTGGACCGCAGTGAATAGATGGACAGATGTATGACATGATCATGACCACTAGTGATACAAACGATTATCTTTGGCCCGTAGTGCATAGATAATTTGTTGATTCAAAATAATTATTGACTGGTGTTACAGGGATAAAATATTGATGATGGACTTTTTAAATCATAGAAGATAGTAGACATCATGCTCTATTTAACTCTTTTAATGGATTGTTGTTTCCGCTGCAGTTGTTGATCTAACACTTGTTGTCTATTGTATTATATCAAATTTTTCCCTGTTGAAGACTAAGGATAATTTGTTCTACATTATCTTAGTCATAATATTCTTTACTAGGCTAGTTGAGCTCACCCTATTCATTTTGGTTCCATTGTTCTTCTCAGGAGGCGAGAATGTAGCTGAGACTAGTCGAGGAGTGGAGTAAAGGTCTAAGATGGTTATTATAGTAGTCCTCACTATTTTGTAAAATACTATGAAAATAATTATAATGAGGACTTTATTTGAGTTTGGATATTTTCTACGAGATAATATTTGTATTGAAACTCACATCTTATGTTTTGTCGTATTTTACACGACAATTAATAGTTGTATAAATAAAGTTGTTTTTGAATTCTGTATCATATATTTGGCGACTCAGAATAGATTGTGTGGACCTATTTTGGGGGCGTCACATTCATGTTGAGTGATCACAAATGGATCAAGAACTACTAGAGGAATCATCAGTTATAAAACTAAATCACCTCAAGAATATAAGTTAGTTATAAAAACTTATTATACTCTTCTGTGAGTACATGAGGTGATCAGTCTCATTGTAACATATATTATGCATAATACTCAAAAATAGCGCAAGGGTCGGATGTCCTGTGATAACCCAAAAATTTATGAGACTTGTCTCAAATAATAAATTTATGAGACTTGTCTCGACTAATTAAATAAATGTTTAAAGAATAAATCTAGATGGTTTAATATCTAAAAGAAGGTAAAAAGATTTAAAGGTGAATGATAGAAATATTGAAGATATTAATACTTGAGAATAAGCAGGTAGTTATGAGCCAAATCAAGTCAGATGAGACTTGGGCTAAGAATAGATGTTGTCCATGAATTGGTTGGAAAAATAAATAAATGAAAGAGGTAGTAAAGTAATACCTATGTTAAGGTAATTCGATAAAATTAATCGATGAGAGAAATTTCGCAAGAGTTCAGTAGTGAACTAAATTAGACATTACATGAATAGTGATTCCGATATAGGATCTTTGTAAGAGTGGAATGATGTAATATTTAAGGGTTGAAAAGATAAGCTAATATGAATAATCAATAAAAATGAAGTAAGTTAAAACTCATAATTTGAGTTAGAGATAGAATTTTGAAGCACAGACTGCTCGGTTGCATTCAGAAAGTCAAGTTTAGTTAGAAAGGGTTGTAAACACAAAATGTGTCGGGGATGACTTTTTTGTCAAAATCAATAGTTGACTTTTTTGGAGAAAAGTCAAAATCAGAGATAGGAGTAGAATCTGAAGACGCGGACTAGATATTTGAGTGCGGAACATCGAAATTAGTAAGAATAGACTATAAACACAAAATGTGTCGGGGTTAACTTTTTAGTCAAAGTGAACAATTGACTTTTATAGAGAAAAGTGAAACTTAAAATTCATAGATGAATTTGAAGAAACAGATATGTCCATGACGTTGGGAGTGTTGACATTAGTAGGAATCGACTATAAACTTAAAATTTTGATTTTTTGGTCCGAAAGTCAAAGACGGGATTAAGCATGCAAAATGAGGCAATAAAAGCGGGACCCACTTGACCAAAATCTGCTAGAAAATTTAGCACATGGACAGCCACCAACTCCCCCAATAACTATCACTAACCCTCCTTAGTGGATCTAGTTCCCCACTTTATTTAATATTAAACCTTTAATTCTTTTAACTAAAGAAAAGGAAATAAAACAAAGCAATCTTCTCTCAATCCAAGCTCCACACCCACCCATTAAGAAAGAAAGGAGAGAGTGGGCAGCCATGGATGAGGGGGAAAAGAGAAGAGAGGAAAAAGAAAGAAGAGGAAGAAGAGAAAGAAGAAACCATAGGTTTTCTCCCTCACTCTCACCCAAAACCCTAAATAAAGTTTGAGAGCTTAAGAGGGAAAGGAAGGAGGGGGCCATTGTTGGAGGCAGAGGCTAAGAAAGAGAAGATCTAGTAAGTTAAACTACCATTAAAGATCATCCATTATCCAAGCATAGAAGGTTTAAAAGTTCTCTAACTTAACTTTATAATTTCCTTGGTTTATAGTATGTTTTGATTGTTTATGGTAAGAGTTTGATGAAATTAATCATGGATCATAGTAGATCCTTGAGTATAAGAAGTATTAGGATGTATTATGTTGATTTATGATGGGTAATGTTTGATTAACTAAGAGATCATGGAAGTTTTCTTAGAAATCATAAAGGATAGAAAAATTGATTTTCTAGAAAACGAAACATGAAATTTAAACGATCATATCTCTCATTCTATTTTGCATTTTTCAGTGTGGTCAATTTCTGGAGTTAGATCTATGAGTCTTCTAACATCTCCAAGTAGAATCACTAAAAAAATCTTTGTAGATTTTAATTTGGACAGTTTTTAGCAAACTAGGCAGAATCTGGAAATACCGAAAAATAAACTGTCCAAAACTTTGCATGGGAATTTTCGTCCATTTAATTATTGAAATAAATTATGGACTTTTGTGACATGAAAATATATGATATAAAGTAGCTCCTGTCCAAATATGAACTTATTCCAACATATATCATTCGAGATATGACAATTTTAATTTTTGGGTTTTTCCAACGAAAACGACTATAACTAGAGTTCTATAACTTCGATGGTCACGAAATTTAAACTTCAAGTTCATTTTAATGCATTTAAAATTCTGCCAAGAGTTGAGAATTTTTTGATTTGACCATGGGTATAGCTAACTTTTCTAAGTTACGAACTAAAAACAGATTTTTAAAAAATACTTGAGGAAAATGAAAAATTCCAGAAAAATTATTTTGTTCCTAAAATATTATATATTGAATTTTTCCAGAAGATGGGAAAATAATAAGTTGATTAGGTATTTTTAATACCTATGGATGGGTTAAAAATAATTGAGAAAATTAAGTTGTAATAAGTCATAAAATTCTATAATGTAATTTTAGTGACTAATGATCATTAATATGATGTATTAAGATTTTTGGAGGGTAATTTGGTCATTTTTAATAAAATGGTATGTGTATGGCATGTTATGTTTGCTAAATAAATTAAATAGTAAGAGATAAACAATTAAATTTAAATTTTTATAAGTTTTTAAATAATAAAAATATTATTAAATAATTAATAATATTAGTATTTGATTAAAATATTATTAAAGGATTAATAATATTATAAAATAATTAAAATATTATTAAATAATTAATAATATTAGAATAAGATTAAAATATTATTAAATGAATAATAATAGTAGTAATTGATTTAAATATTATTAAATAGTTAATAATATTAGTAAGAAATTAAAATATTATTAAAGGATTAATAATATTTATAAATGATTAAGATATTATTAAATGATTAATAATATTAGAAGATAATTAAAATATTATTAAATAATTAATAATATTTGTAAAGGATTAAGATATTATATTAAATGATTAATAATATTAGGAGGTGATTAAAATATTATTAAGTGATTAATATAATTTGTAAATAAATAAAATATTATTAAATGATTAATAATATTTTTAAAGGAATAAAATATTATTAAATGATCAATAATATTAGACGAAAGATTAAGATTGTAAGACCCCAAATTTTATGAAATAAAAGTATTCAATTTTTTTATAATTATTATTCTATTTGGTAAATGGTTAAATTGATAAAAGGTTAAAGTTAAGGGTGATATGTGAAATTTTTTCAAAGTAAGCAAGTTATCATAAAATATTCTTTTTGCCGGGAAATATCCGTACGATGGCACAATCTTTGGTGGACCCCACAACGGAATAACTGTCGAATTTAGAAAGTCACATAAATAACTTTTTTATAAAAATAACGACAAGACTTTTATCATTAAACTGTTGAAATACCCGATGATAAAAGTACAGTAATACGCATGGTTGCACAGTAGCACACGGTATTGCACAGTATCTCTAAATTATTGATACTTACGTAAGAAGTTACTCAGTTTTATTAAATTATTGCAACAGTAGTTGCTGCATAGTATCTCATATTATGGATTCAATTATTGTCACAGTATCATCTGCACAATATTTTATATTATTAAATCAATAATTGAGATGACAAAGTTATTTATATTATTAGTTTTATTATTGATGATGTCTAGAAAGTTCTGTCGATAAAAGGAGTTTGGTCACCTAATTGCGCGCCAATAAGGAGAAGTCATTATCGAAAAGCCCCCCCTTTCCTAAGAATGATCTGGTTGTTAATATTGCGAGTTATAATATTAATGATGAATAAATGTTATTAAAAATTATGTTTAGTGAAGCCAAGTGAATTGAGATAAATAGAGGGGTTTTTTATGAAGTATTTGTTGTAAGTTTGACTTATTATATGGACCCCCACTTACTCATTTTTCAAAAATCACAGGTAAAAAGTTATCTCAGTTTTGTTTTTATTACTTATATATATATATATATATATATATATATATATATATATATATATATTCCTGTGTGTGTTACGTGTGTGTGAGTGTGTGTGTGTGCATGTGACACACTTGTAACACATATACGCCTGACCTGGTTTTATTATTTATTATTCTGTTGAGAATAACTTGTCGTTATGATCTATCGCATGCATGTTGATTTCTTCTGTTATTTCATTCTTTATTATTCTGTTGAAATAACTTGTCTATGTGGATTATCACATGCATGGTGAATGATCCTTTATATTCATTCCTTATTAAATTGTGGAAATGATCTATCTAAGTGGATTACCGCATGGCGGACGAAAATCCATTTGTAGTTTCATATATTCTCTTATACTCAATTGGTTAATGTTATGACTTCTATACTCCATGAAATTAGTGGCATATCCTTGATATTTGCGTTTCATCCAGTATCTTTTCATGGAAATATTCTTCTGAGCATTCCTGAATTTTACTCTACAAAGAAGTATTATGTTGCCAATTTGGACATTATTGAGTTCTGGATAAATTAACTTATAAATCTTTATAATTTATTCTTGAACTTGTTTTATTGAATTATTATGTCATTGTCATGATGAGTTATGTTGGTTAATATGTAAAAACATGAAAGTTTCTTAGATATCACAAAGGGTTGAAAATCAGATTTTGGTGAAAATGAAACATGAAATTCAATTGATCATATCTTCTATTAAATTTTGAATTTTTGGGTGTGGTCAAGTTCTAGAGTTAGATCTATGAGTTTTCTAACTTATCCAAGTGGAATCACTAGAAAACTTGTTGTAGATTTTCGTGTGGACTATTTTTAGCAATGGAGTCAAAAGATGCAAAAGAGAAAAATGCTACTGCCCAGAAATTTAAAAGGGCTGTTTCGGCCACTTAATTTATGAGAAAAATTCCGGCCTTTTGGGACATAAAAGTATATGGTATAAAGTACCTCCTGTCCAAAAATGAGCTCATTCCGACTTAAAATGAGCAAGTTATGACCATTTCAATATTTAGGTTTTTCCGACGAAAAACGCTATAACCGGAGTTCTATAACTCCGATGACCATGAAATTTAAACTGGAAGCTCATGTTAACATGTGTAAGATCCTGCCAAGAGTTGGAAATTTCTGGAGTTAAACTTGAGGTAGCTAATTTCTTAAGGAATTAATTAGAAATTAATTTTTGAAAAATAGTAAATGAATTTTAAAAATTCTGAGAAAAATATATGTTCATTATGGAACTATATTCTGCTAAATCCCAGAAAAGAAATATTTTTGGGACTGATTTGGTATTTTTCATGAAAATAATTTAGTTACGAATATATGAGTTAAATATGTTATGTGAAGTAACAAAGTTGGAAAATGGGATTTTATGGCTTGAAAATCCTATATAAAGTATATGCAGATTTTTGATAAAGGATTTGATCATTGGTGATGAAATCTTATGAGTATGGCATTTGTGAATGATTAAATGCATTATTTGATAAAGTATGAACAATTAAAATAAATTGTTTATAAGTTTAAGAAGTGATTAAAATATTGTTATAATATTAATAATATTAGATCATGAGTTTATTAAGTGATTGATAATATTTGGATAAATTTAAAGTCTTTAATATTTATCTTTGTTTTCGTTTGATTAATGCTTATATCATTGTCATCATTCTCATGTTTATATTGTGATAAAAGTCATCTTTGGCTTACGTGCATAGATGGACTAGATGTGATTATAATCAGGGATTATTCGGTATAGTCATGACCGTAATGTGACGAATGATGTGGTAAGAATCCTTAGTATCATGTAGTGCATTGATGGACAGTTTTTGGTATTATTATGACCAGAGATTATTCGGTATAGTCATGACCATTGATGATTAAATAAATATCCTTGGCCCGTAGTGCAGGGATGATTCGATGATGTGGTTTATTTATTAAGCGAGTCTCAGTGATAAAAATTGATGAAAACTTTTTAAATCATAGAAGATAGTAGATTTTATTCTCTAATTGACTCTTCTAATGGATTGCTTGTTCCGCTGTAGTTAAACTTGATGTCTATTGTATTTTATCAGTTTAACATTGTTGAAGGTTAATGATAATTTATTCTGCATTATCTTAGTCATAATATTTCTTATTGGGCTAGTTGAGCTCACCCCTTTCTTTCACTATTCTCTTCAGGAAATGAGAATATAGCTGGGACGAGTCGAGGAACGAAGTGACGATCCAGATGATAGTATTAGTAGTCCTCACTATTCTATGAAATAGTGTGTTAATAAATGTATTGAGGACTTATTTTGAGTTTGAATACTGTCTAGAAGATAATATTTGTATTAAAACTCATAGCTCATGTTGTATATTTAAGATTGTATTTGTATTCTGTACCATGTATCTGGCGACTCAAGATGGGTGATGTATACCTATTTTGGGGGCGTCACAGTTGGTATCAAAGCTTAGGGATATGATCCCTGGCTGAGATGTGAGACAAGAACTAGGAGGGGATAGACGGGGAATTCCTTCGCTCGTATGACCTACCTAAGTTTATTTGGTATTTAATTGGTCGGTCAGAGTATAGAGATAATATGTGATATGTTAATTAACTCTTGTTTTGTGGCAGTGTTTGAAAATGGTAGCTGAAAATGTTAGCAATGGAGTGAATGAGACCATTGAGACACTTTTAATCACTAACCAGGTTAATGTGGTGTCAGACGAAGAAGAAATTAGAGATATCTATGTGGTAAGTGAAGAACTAATAATTGCACCCGAGCTAGTTGCAGAGGTAGCATCTGAGAGTGAGGAAGAAGAGGAAGAAGAGGAACCTGAGGAGAATTGTTTAGAAAAAGTTTATGATCAAAATTTAGAATTACAAAATCGTATTCATGAGTTGGAAGAACAGGCTGAAGAACGGCAGACGGTTGTGGAGCAAAGAGATACAATAATTCAAAATTATGTTACCCGATGTGCGATGCTTGAACAGAAGCACTCTTTGGCAGAATATAAGATATTAGAGCTGGAATCTGAGAATGTTATGATCAAAGTTCTGATGAAAAAAAAAAGTAAATGAACGAATGAGAATAGGTGATGCATGGGTAGAAGTCGCACGACGTGTTGATATTGCAAAAAAAAAGACGTCCGATCTAATAAGGCAAAAATAGATGAAATGGATTTTGCTTTTTGGACAACAATTGGAAGAATCCAACATCGAATTTGAAATTACCCTGTGCAAAGCAGTCAACCCCAATTCGATATGGATCGGAGAATAATGATTCGAATCATGGATCAGGAATGTGACAAAGCAATTAAGGGTGGAATGTACTCTACAACAAAGTTAAGTCCAATTGGGATGTCCGAGACAAGTCAAAAGCCGGTAGTTTAAGTGAGAGCATTTGTCGAGGAACCCGAACGAGGTTATTACGGGTAGTTAATCATAAGCTCTTATGAAGTCTATACCTTATTTGATACCGGTTCTACCTATTCTTTTATCTCTTTTTCTTGCGCTTAATGTTTAAATTTGACTCTTGAGAAATTAGACTTTGACTTATCTGTTGAAACTCTGTTAGGAGAAACATTCGTTACCTACACTGTTTATAAATCTTGTTGATTCAAATCGACATTTTCACGTTACCTGCCGATCTTATCTCTTTGAAAATACTTGCCTTTGATGTGATTTTAGGAATCGATTGGTTGACTAATCATCATGCTTTTCGTAAGGTTGTTAGCTTTTATATTCCTAACCAACCTATTATACGAATTCAAGCAACCAAACCACTAAAGTTAATCACTGTTATATCAAGCCATAAGTAAAAAGCCCCGAGCCTTTCGCTGATGTCTTCCAAGTCTTGGAATACACTGAAGCCAGAATATCCGTAGGGGACGTCGTGAATAACGATGGCAAGTTGATAGGTATCATTATGACATACTATCCAAGTCTTGGATGAGAGTCACAGTTTTGAATGACATTTCTATTATTAATAAATTTCTTGACGTATTTCTGAAGACTTCTTAGCTTACTCCTAGAGCGTGAAATCAAATTTTGTATTGACCCCAGTACAAAACTCATTTCGTATAACTTACAAATGATGAAGATAGAGTTAAAGACTCTAGAGCTCCACGTGAAGATAACGAATATACGAGTAGAATCGACTTTAATTGATAAAGTTAAATTCGCTTAAGCTACACATCCGAATATGATGAAATGTGAAGAAGAAGGTTCAAGAGGGTGTTATTCTAGAAGCAAGAATCGATGAAGAGAGGAAATCTCAACCCTCGATTTTATTGGCCCATTTGAAACCCTCGATTAAGTAGGAACTATGGCCTATAGACTCGTTTTACCGCCAAGTATGTCGCGTGTTCATAATATTTTTCACGTATCGATGTTACGTAAATATGTGGACGACCTGAACCACATTATTGATTTAGAATGGGATGAGATAGCAGATAATTTAACGTATAAAGATGTACCTGTTAAAATCCTGGAATATATTCTACGTTTAAAGGTTATACCACAAGAGTTAGAATCTAACGAAGTGTCCTTATCTGTTCGGCATACCAGGTACGTACGTAAATTTCGAGGGCAAAATTTCATAAGGAGGGGAGATTGTAAAACCCCAAATTTTTCAAATAAAGATTTAATTTTCTCAAAATATTTTTTTTAATATTATGGTGTGAATTTGAGATAATGTTATAGTTGTGGGTAGTATTTACAAATTTTTCAAAGTATTAAAGTTGTTATATAATATTTGATTGGTCATGGAATATTTGTTTTAACAGGGAATATATTCGTACAACGGCACAATCATTGGTGGACCCCGCAATGGAATTATTGTCAGATTGAGAAAACGACAAAAATATTTTTATGAAAATAACGGTGGAAGGTTTACCGTTAATACTGTTGAACTACTCGGTAGTAAAAGTACAGTAATACGCATGGTTGCATAGTAGCACACGGTATTGATTATTGATGCTTACGTGATAAGTCACTCAGTTTTGTTCAATTATTGCTATAGTAATTGTTGCATAGTATCTCACGTTATTTGATTCAATTATTGTCAAAATTTTATATATTATTAAATCAATATTTGAGATGACGAAGTTATTAATATTATTATTTGAAATATTAACGATGTCTAGAAGTTCTGCCAAGGAGAGGTTTAGTCACCTAATTGCGCGTGAATTGGGAGAAATCCTTATTGGAAAGCCCCCTCTTTCCTGGGAACGACCTGGTCGAGTAATAATGATGATGAGTTCTGTTTTATTAGTATTATTAACGTAATAAAATAGAAAAGTTTTTTATATAAAACAGAATACTTTTATAAAGTTATTCGTTTTATTAGACTATAAATAGAATATATTATATTCTATTATGCATAGTGTTTTGTATAGTAATTTTTTTTATATAAAACAGAATACTTTTATAAAGTTATTCACTTTATTAGATTATAAATAGAATATATTATAGTTTATTATGCATAGTGTTGGATACTGCCTGCATAGTGTTTTGCATCGTAAAATCTTTTTATATAAAACAGAATACTTTTATAAAGTTATTCATTTTATTATATTATAAATAGAATATATTATATTTTATTTAAAAGATTTTGCTTTAAATATGGACCGTCCGATTAAAAGTAAATCAATCTGGACCGTTCATGAATTAGTTACTATTCAGTCCATTCTTCTATAAATAGAAGCTCATTCCTTCATTATTTCTTACGAATTCACTGAAACTCTAAAAAGAGAAACTATAGAGAAAAAGAAGAAAATTATTATACTACTTCACTACTATGATATCCAGTACTCTTCTTTCAAAGGTAAAGGATATTATTTGTTGTACCTGTAAGGGGTATTATTTCTTTCGTATTCATGAAGAGAACTTATGTTATTCCATTTTTTTATTCTGTTGGAATAACCTGTATACGCGGACTACCCTATACTTGGTAAAATTCTTCTGTTATTTCATTCCTTATTATTCTGTTTGAATAACCTGTATATGCGAAGTATCGCATACATGGTGAAATTCTTCTGTTATTCCATTCCTTATTATTATGTAGGAATAACCTGTTTATGCAAAGTACTAAATACATGGTGAAATTATTCTATTATTCCGTTCTTTATTATTCTGTCGAAATATCATGTCTGTGCGTTTACGCATGACATGGTTCCATTCTTTATTATTCTGTCAGAATATCCTGTCTGTGCGTTACGCATGACCTAGTTCCATTTTTATTATCCTGTTAGAATAACTTGTCTATGTGAGCTATCGTATGCATGGTGATTTCTGTGGTTATTCCATTCTTTATTATTCAGTTGCAATATCATGTCGGTGCGTATTACGCCTGACCTGGTTCCATTATTTATTATTCTGTTGAGAATAACCTGTCGTTGTGATTTATCGTATGCATGGTGATTTCTTCTGTTATTTCATTCTTTATTATTCTGTTGGAATAACTTATCTATGTGGATTATCACATACATGGTGAATGATCCTTTATATTCATTCCTTATTAAATTGTGGAAATGATCTATCTAAGTGGATTACCGCATGGCGGACGAAAATCCATTTGCAGTTTCATATATTCTCTTATACTCAGTTGGTTAAAATTTTGACTTCTATACTCCATGAAATTAGTGGCATATCCTTGATATTTGCGCTTCATCCAGTATCTTTTCATGGAAATATTCTTCTGAGCATTCTTGAATTTTACTCTACAAAGAAGTATTATGTTGCCAATTTGGACATTATTGAGTTCAGGATAAATTAACTTATAAATCTTTAAAATTTATTCTTGAACTTGTTTTATTAAATTATTATGTCATTGTCATGATGAGTTATTTTGGTTATTATGTGAAAACATGAAAGTTTCTTAGATATCATAAAGGGTTGAAAATCAGATTTTGGTAAAAATGGAACATAAAATTCAATTGATCATATCTCCTATTATATTTCAAATTTTTGGGTGTGGTCAAGTTCTATAGTTAGATCTATGAGTTTTCTAACTTATCTAAGTGGAATCACTAGAAAAGGTGTTGTAGATTTTCGTGTGGATTGTTTTTAGCAAAGGAGTCAAAAGTTACAAAAGAGAAAAATGCCACTGCCCAAAAATTTAAAATACCTTGTGAGAAAATTCTGGCCTTTTGGGACATGAAAGTATATGGTATAAAGTACCTTCTGTCCAAAAATGAGCTCATTCCGACTTAAAATGAGCAAGTTATGACCATTTCAACATTTAGGTTTTTCCGATGAAAAATGCTATAACCGAAGTTCTATAACTCCGATGACCATGAAATTTAAACTGGAAGCTCACGTTAACATGTGTAAGAGCCTTCCAAGAGTTGGGAATTTCTGGAGTTAAACTTGAGGTAGCTAATTTCTTAAGGAATTAATTAGAAATTAATTTTTGAAAAATAGTAAATGAATTTTAAAAATTTCGAGAAAAATATATGTTCATTATGGGACTATATTCTGCTAAATCCCAGAAAAGAAATATTTTTGGGTCTGATTTGGTATTTTTCATGATAATGGTTTAGTTACGAACATATGAATTAAATATGTTATGTGAAGTAACAAAGTTGGAAAATGGGATTTTATGGCTTAAAAATCCTATATAGGGTATATGCAGATTTTTGATAAAGGATTTGATCATTGGTGATGAAATCTTATGAGTATGACATTTGTGAATGATTAAATGCATTATTTGGTAAAGTATAAACAATTAAAATAAATTGTTTATAAGTTTAAGAAGTGATTAAAATATTGTTATAATATTAATAATATTAGATTATGAGTTTATTAAGTGATTGATAATAATTGGATAAATTTAAAGTCTTTAATATTTATTCTTGTTTTCGTTTGATTAATGTGTATATCATTGTCATCATTCTCATTTTTATATTGTGATAAAAGTCATCTTTGGCTTACGTGCATAGATGGACTTGGTGTGATTATGACCAGGGATTATTCGGTATAGTCATTACCGTAATGTGACGAATGATGTGGTAAGAATCCTCAGTGACCTGTAGTGCATTGATAGATAATTTTTGGTATGATTATGACCAGGGATTATTCGGTATAGTCATGACCATTGATGATTTAATGAATATCATTGGCCTATAGTGCAGGGATGATTCGATGATGTGGTTTATTTATTAATCTGAGTCTCAGCGATAAAAATTGATGAAAACTTTTTAAATCATAGAAGATAGTAGATTTTATTCTCTACTTGACTCTTCTAATGGATTGTTTGTTCCGCTGCAATTAAACTTGATGTCTACTGTATTTTATCAGTTTAACATTGTTGAAGGCTAATGATAATTTATTCTGCATTATCTTAGTCATAATATTTCTTATTGGGCTAGTTGAGCTAACCCCTTTCTTTCACTGTTCTCTTCAGGAAATGAGAATATTGCTGGGACGAGTCGGAGAACGGAGTGACGATCCAGATGATAGTATTAGTAGTCCTCACTATTCTATGAAATAGTGTGTTAATAAATGTATTGAAGACTTATTTTGAGTTTGAATACTGTCTAGAAGACAATATTTGTATTTAACGTATGAGGAGGTACCTGTCAAGATCTTGGATAAGAAGGAGAAGATTATACACTTAAAGGTTATACCTCAAGTCAAAGTTTTATGGAGAAACCATGATATTGAGGAAATGACCGGGAGTCAAAATCTGAAATAAAAATAAGGTATCCTCACCGCTTCGACATACCAGGTACGTACATCAATTTTGAGGATGAAATTTCATAAGGAGGGGAGGTTGTAAAACCCCAACTTTTTAAGAATAAAGATTTAATTTTCTCTAAATATTATTTTGAATAATAAAGTGTTGATTTGATATAATTCTATAGTTATGGGTGATATGTGAAAATTTTGTAAAGCAAGCAAGTTGTCATAAAATATTCGTTTTGTCGGGGAGTATTCATACGACAGCGTAATCATTGGTGGACCACATAACGAAATAACTGTAGGATATAGAAAGCGACAGAAATAACCTTTTTATAAAAAATAACGGCAAAATTTTTATCATTAACTCTTGAAATACTCGGTGATAAAAATACAGTAATACGCGTGGTTGCACAGTACCACACGATATTGCACAATATCTCTGATTATAAAACTTTTGTTCCATGAATGAACTTTACCTTCATATACGCAGAAACATGACCTCCGTAGATATACTTGCGGTAAATTGATGAGTGCATATTATTCATTTATTTTGATTCCTTTATGTTTAGTTTTATTGCATGTTTCTTGTGTATATGAGCTTATTAAGGTGTTTAATGATTTCAGGAAGAATTGAAGCTGAAATGAGAAAAAATAAAAAATTGCAGGGTTTTTAGCATTATTTGGATGCATGGTCTTGGCTTGGGACTTGGATTTTATTGTAGAGCTCTTCTTTAGTTTTCCAGAACATCTTGAATCGTCCAAAATGGAGTTCATATGAAAAAGTTATGATATTTTTACTAAACGGACGTTGAACCTCAAAGTTTGGAAGTTGTAATTTACACAACAGTCACTTGGAGCCTGATTTCAACCTTGATTCAGAAAGATTCTGTCGATTCTCAAAGAAAGAAAGTTGTAGATCTCGTCGATATCTTCGTTTTGACAGATAGCAGGCCCCGTAACTCCTCCCAGATCAAAAGTTATGCTCATTTTACCAAAGGACGTCGCAGCAGGAAATGAAAATTCGCCCCAGCGAATTTGAGCGGGAAAAATTGAGAAATCTTGGATTTTTTGAAAAGTTTCTAAATGCAAATTTTGATAGACTTCTACATGGAATTGGATTGATATTTCTATTAGATTTAGGATATCTTTTAGACTAAGATTTATTTCCAAATTGAATTCTATTTCTTTATGGAAACTAGTTATGATTTGTAATTCCTTTTAGGATTTGGATTTCTATTTTCTATAGGATTTAGGAATTTGTCTAGCACTATAAATAGAGGATGAAAGTCAGGGTTTTAGGCATTCAGCTATCAACTATCATCTATTGGAGTGTAGACTCAAGAGCATGTCAGGCTAGTTCTTTTTATTCAGTTCTAAAGGGAGGTGAATCCTTGTTACAAGTAATTGATTAATTGAGTATTATTATTTATTCCTTCTTGTGTGAAATTTCTTCTGATAATCTGTTTTTATTGATTACATGCTAATTGATCTAATTGATTTAATATGGCCAATTGAGTTGATTTGATCATTATCGTCTGCTAGATTAAGATTGGTATTACGTGTAATTGATATCTTTCTTCATCACAAGTAGCAACTTGGTAATACTAATTGTGGACAAGCTTTTGTGTATTCCTAAGATTATTGGAAAACAAGTTAAACAAATCGAGCTTATGTGTTTGTTGCTTGGATTAGCCTAATTCTCTATTTCTTAATGCTTCTATCATATTAAATCTAGAGAGCTTATTCTAGATTGTATGCTAGTTAGAATCTGGTGGAGAGCTTGTTTCATACAGTGATAATCTAAGGAGAATTTCGGATAGCAGAGCTTATTGTTATCTAGGGCTAATAGTTTCATTGAAGGAAAAATAATAATAACTTAATTAATTGATTGTTGTACTTGGTGAAACTGAACTGCAGAACTGAAATTTTTATATTTTTGGTTAACTTCATCATTAATTCTTATTTTCTTAGTTTCAAAACAATTTTTTTAAAAATCCCCATCTTTATTTTCTATCAAAATAATAGAATAAATATAAAATAAATCACTCTCCGTGGGATCGATCCTTGCTTACTACTATGCTAATTGTTTGAATTTGTAAAGTGAAAGTGAGGTTAATTTAAGAGTGTAAACGATAGCTCCCAAATTTTGGCACCATTGTCGAAGAGTGTTATTTGTTTTTGTTTATTCTTTGTTTTCATTTATTTTTATTATTTTCTTTTTCTTTTTATTTTATAACTTAATCCTCTCACTCTAGTGACTTAAATTTTGTTCAAGAGATAGATAAAACTGCAGATATAGAAGAAGCTCTTGTTCCATCACTTGAAGAGGAAAAGATGGTGGTGCCAAACAAAAATAGGACTTTAAAAGAACTAGCTACTCTCGATTTTAATCAATCATCATTTTGTATTAAGTATCCTACTTTAGATGTTGCTTTTGAACTTAACTCTAGACTAATTCGTCTTTTGCCTACTTTTCGTGGTCTTATAGGTGAAAATCCATATAAGCATCTAAAGGAGTTCCATGTGGTGTTTTCCACGATGAAAGAACAAGGGGTGACAGAGGAGCAGATAAAGCTTAGACTTTTTCCGTTCTCATTAGCAGATTTGGCTAAAGACTGGTTATACTATCTTCCTTCAGAATTAATACGATCATGGACTGATATGCAAAGGTTATTCTTAGAGAGGTATTTCCCTGCATCAAGAGTTGTCGATACAAAGAAGGAGATATGCAGAATCATGCAGTTCAATGGAGAAACTCTCTACGAGTATTGGGAAATGTTCAAGAAGTTGTGTTCCAGCTGTCCACCTCACGGAATTGATGAATATTACTTGATCCAGTACTTCTATGAGGGGTTGCTACCAATGGAAAGAAGCATGATTGATACAACAAGTGGAGGAGCACTGGTAAAAAAGACTCCAGAAGCTGCAAGGAACTTAATTGTAAACATGGCAGCAAACTCAGAGCATTATGGAACTAAGATGGATCACACACCACAAATGGTAAATGGGGTAAGCACGAGAGACTTGGAGCAGCAGATTTTTGATTAAGTTCCTTGAACCCTACTTTTACTGAGCAAGTTCCCTAAACTTACTCCAATTATTATTGAGCAAGTTTCCTTGAACTTCATTCTTTGATTGTGCAAGTTCCTTGAACTCTACTTTTATTGAGCAAGTTCCTTAAACTTACTCCAATTATTATTGAGCAAGTTTCCTTGAACTTCACTCTTTGATTGTGCAAGTTCCTTGAACCCTACTTTTATTGAGCAAGTTCCCCTAACCTTACTCAAATTATTATTGAGCAAGTGTCCTTGAACTTCACTCTTTGATTGTCCAAGTTCCTTAATTCTTACTCTTTTACTTGAGCAAGTATTCGAACACTATTTTATTGTGTTGCAAGTTTCCTAACTTACACAACTTTGTTTTTGTGAAAGTTTCCTATCCTTCTCATATTAAATTTGAGCAGGTTATTGTTGAATTGAAAGTTATTCATTTAAGCTTGAAATTTATTTCCAAGCATGCTATTAAGTGGTTTAATTACCTTACAATTATTCCACATCGATATTCGCACATAGTGCACTTGAATTCGTACAGTCTTGGACTTGTACATCGTTTAAAGTTCTATAATTCTTGAACTGTGTTAGATAAAGTCTGAACCATTGTTCGGTCAGACAAGCGTATGAAGTTTTATAAAAGCTATCCAAACCAATTGTTGGTAAGGATTCTTAGACTGAAAGAACACCCCTTCTATGATAGGGGAGTACCCTAGGTATCTAATATAAGATACAAAGAGCAGATTTAAATGTTATGCATATACATAGTGTACGTGAGGCTGATCCCCTCAAGTACTTATTTTGTAGCCAGTAACCAAAGGGTCAATTAGCTATTGATTCCATTGGAGTGTTATAGTTCAAAGTCTACTTGACTAGCAGTTATTCTAAAAGCAATCATTATTTTTGCTTCTAATATTCCTATTGTTGAATCCTTCATATATTCATATTGTTGAATCCATTGCCAGATATTTTTTCATTCAAAATGATATATCCTTATTGTTGTATTTAAACTTATTGAGCAAACTTGTTGCTCATCCTTACTATATCATGAATTATATTGCATCCAAGCCCGAGACCTCAGGGAAGAACAAGGGTAAAGGAAAGATGTAGGATAGTGGCAAGGAGCAGACTTTACCTTATGCCTAGTTTAAATTACTATTATGTAATATGAACCCTAATGTTTATTTTAGGGTATGTTTGTAAGATGATATTAAGGTTATCATATCTTGGGACTAGTAAAACCTTTTTAATGAACGAAGTACGTTCATTATTTTCCGCATTTTAGTTATCGCATGTTCTTTAGAGGTGGATGTTTGTATTTTATCCTGATGATCGAACCGGGGTCAGAGGATGATGAGTGCATATTATTCATTTGTTTTAATTCCATTATATTTAGTTTTATTGCATGTTTCATGTGTATATGAGTTTATTAATGTGTTTAATGATTTCAGGAAGATTTGGAGCTGAAATGAGGAAAAGAAAAAATACAAGATTTTTAGTATTAAGTTGGATGCATGTTCTTGGCTTTGGACTTGGATTTTATTGTAGATCTCTTCCTTAGCTTTCCGAAACATCTTGAATCGTCCCAATCGGAGTTCATATGAAAAAGTTGTGATATTTTTACTAAACGGGCGTTGAACCTCAAAGTTTGGAAATTACAATTTACACAGCAGTCACTTCGAGACAGATTTCGACCTTGATTCTGAACGATTCTGTCAATTCTCAAAGAATAAAAGTTGTAGATCTCGTCGATATCTTCGTTTTGATAGGTAGTAAACCCCATAACTCCTCCTGGATCAAAAGTTATGCTCGTTTTACCAAAGGACGTCGCAACGGGAAATGAAAATTTGCCCCAGCGAATTTGAGTGGGAAAATTGGAAAATCTTGAATTTTTGGAAAGTTTCTAAATGCAAATTTTGGCATATTTCTACATGGAATTGGATTGAAATTTCTATTAGCTTTAGGATTTACTTTATACTAAGATTTATTTTCAAATTAGATTCTATTTCTTTATGGAAACTAGTTATGATTTGTAATTCCTTTTAGGATTTGGATTTCTACATCCTATAGGATTTAGGACTTTGTCTAGCACTATAAATAGAGGATGTTAGTCATGGTTTTATTCATTCAATCATCTACTACATTCTCTCATCTACAACATTGGAGGATTGAAGACATGAGCTAAGTTCTTTTTATTCAGTTCTAAGGGATGTTGAACCTTATTTATAATTAATGGTTAATTGAGTATTCATTATTTATTCCTTCTCACATGAAATTCATTCTTGATAATCTGATTTAATTTCTGAATGCTATTTGGCTTAACTGATTTGATTTCTGTAGGATTGAGTTGGTTAACAAAAATCATATGCTAGATCAAGGAATAATATTACGTGTAATTGATATTGTTTCTAATCACAAGTAGTAATTAGTAATACTTAATTGTGAACAAGCTTTTGAGTATTGCTATGATTATCAGAAGACACGTTAAATAATCCGAGCTTATGTGTTTGTTGCTTGGAATAGTCTAATTCCTTAGTTCTTAATGCTGCTATTATATTAAATCTAGAGAGTTTGTTCTAGGTTATATAATTGTTAGAATCTTGTGAAGAGCTTGTTTCATTGAGTGACAATCTAAGGGGAGTTTCGGGTAGCAGAGCTTGTTGTTACCTAGGACTATTAGTTTCATTGAAGGATAAATAATGTTACACTTGATTAATCTATTATTGTAAAAAGGTGATACTGAACTGAAGATCTGAAGATTTTTATTCATTGTTTATTCTTATTAGTTTATTCTTGTTAATTTAGTTAATTAATTCACAATCCCTTTTTCATTAGAAATCATAGGATAAATATAAAACAAATTACTCTCTGTGGGATCAATCCTTGCTTACTACTGTGCTAATTGTTTAAATTTGTAAAGTGAAAGTGAGGTTAATTTAGGAGTGTAAACGACAGCTCCCAAATTTTGGCGTCGTTGCCGGGGAGTGTTATTTGTTTTGTTTATTCTTTGTTTTCGTTTATTTTTATTATTTATTATTTTGTTTTTGTTTTTATTTTATAACTTAATCCTCTCACTTTATTGACTTAAATTTTGTTCAAGAGATAGAGAAAACTGCAGATATAGAAGAAACTCTTGTTCCATCACTTGAAGAGAAAAAGATGGTTGTGCCAAACAAAAATAGGACTTTAAAAGAATTGCATACTCTCGATCTTGATCAATCATCATTTTGTATTGAGTATCCTACTTTAGATGTTGCCTTTGAACTTAACTCTAGACTAATTCATCTTTTGCTTACTTTTCGTGGTCTTACAGGTGAAAATCTATATAAGCATCTAAAGGAGTTCCATGTGGTGTGTTCCACGATGAAAGCGCAAGTAGTGGCAGAGGAGCAGATCAAGATTAGACTTTTTCCATTCTCATTAGCAGATTTGGCTAAAGACTGGTTATACTATCTACCTTCTGGATCAATACGATCATGGACTGATATGCAAAGGTTGTTTTTGGAGAGGTATTTTCCTGCATCAAGATTTACCGATATAAGAAAGGAGATATGTGGAATCAGGCAGTTCAATGGAGAGAATCTCTATGAGTATTGGGAGAGGTTCAAGAAGTTGTGTTCCAGCTGTCCACCTCATGGAATTGATGAACATTACTTGATCCAGTACTTCTATGAGGGGTTGCTACCAATGGAAAGAAGCATGATTGATGCAGCAAGTAGAGGAGCACTGGTAGACAAGACTCCAGAAGCGGCAAGGAACTTAATTACAAACATGGCAGCTAACTCACAACAGTATGGAACAAAGATGGATCACACACTACAAAGGGTAAATGGGGTAAGCACGAGAGACTTGGAGCATCAGATTTCTGATTTAACTGCTTTGGTTCGACAAATGGCTACAAAGAATACGCAAGGTATTCAGCAAGCTCAACCTCAGTACCACACAGAAAATCAAGAAGTACCTGTCAATTCTGGGACATCTATGGAGAATATGTTCAAGGAATTCATGAACCAAACACAACAGTTCATGTGTCAGACACAACAATTCCAGCAGGAGACAAGAATTCTGTTCAAGATCTGAGGGACCAAGTTGGTCAACTTGCAACCACAGTAGGAAGGTCACTTTCTCAAACTGTTGAAAATGTAAGTGCCATAACATTGAGATGTGGTGCAAAGGATCAACATCAAGAAAAGTCAATACAAAGCAAGTCCAACAATAGTGAAATAGGCAACAGTGATGTACTCAAGCACAAATTTCCACCTCTTTCTGCTTATGAACCGAAACTACCTTTTCCCCAAGTTCTAACAAGGAATTGGAAAGTTGGAAAGAATGCAACGTGGTATACAGAGTCTAATGAAAAATTTCTTGAAGAAATGGTGAATAGGGAACAAGAACTTAAATATGATAAGGTGTTCACTAGTGGAAACCATTTGGATGTGCTAGAGACTACTGTTAAATTTGTAGAAATCAGGTATTCAAAGTCTGAAAAGGATGAACAAGAGGCAGAGATGGAAGAATTAATCATTCCTACAGATTTCTATAAGGAGGACATACATGATGATACTTTCCTTGTACCAGTAACAAAACATGATGATAAATACCATGGGACCTTACACGTGGAATTGGACGACGCACATGTCCAGTTCGGCATATATAAAGTTAAGAGGTATCTTGGTAATGTTAATTCTATTTTTGCTATTGGTGTTGTTGACTCTACAGTGCAGGAATCTCTTGAGCAAATATATTAGGAGGATTTAAGAGCTTGAATGGAGCAAAATCAGGATCTGAAAGATGCTCCTAATGAAGAATTGAAATTGTTACCAGTCCACTTGAAGTACACAAGTCCAATTACATAGGATGAGAAGGATGATGTCAAGCCAATGACAATAAACAAGGGCAGCTGCTTGGGAGGTAACCCAAGATTCCAGATTTGATTTTTCTATCCCTTTACTTTTTAGTTTTTTTATTGCATGTTAGCTAGTAGTAGTTTCTTCTTTACATGATTTTCTTACATTGGGGACAATGTAAGGTTTGAGTGTGAGGGGAAGATTTAGGTTTTTATTTTATTTAGGAATATTGATATGATTTTGATGGGGAATTTAAAAAAAATTAATGCTTTTAAAATTTTTGATTATATCTGGCTATGTGTTAAAAAGATTAAAGTCAAAGATTGAAAATTAATGCTACATTTCAAAATCTATTTAATGCTTAGTTGGTTAATGAATGATGAAAACTAAGCCACGATCCATAGTAATTGATTTAAATTGAATTTGTGATACATGAGTACTTGAATATGAGAAACATATTTATTTGGCTAAGTTATTTGTGGAGTTGTCTATGTGCACTGATTTCATGACATAGAACTATTTAACTTGCTTATGTTGTTGCAGAACCATGTGAAATAATGATGAATGAAAAAAAGAAAAAAAATGAAAAATGAAAATCTGCTTCAATGTCCATTGTACGAAATAACTGGGTATCTAAGCCTCGGGAAGCATCAGTATTCACGCTGAAAAGTGCGATGGATAAAAGCAGCTTGACTAGTCAACTTTTGTGGCCTTTGTTACTTGAATAAGTAAGCCCTTAGGGGTGTCTCTACACCTAGCGCCCTAAGATCATCTGGTTTGGGAGTCGTTGGTGGAAAGTTCGCTAATGGGTAACTCTGAAAAGCCTAAAAAAAGGAGGCATTGCACATGTCAAGAAAAAAAATACGAAAAAAAGAAGAAGCATAAAAATACATTCATCTGTGCTAAAAAGAAGGTTCTATGAAAAAAATTAAAAAGCAATAAAATTTTGTTTTTGGGTATGAGTCAGTGTGCACGGTTTTTGCTCCATGGTAACTAAGTTGAGTAAGTATGATGATTTTGGGAAAGTTACTTATGTGGCTACAATTTGATTTAATGAAATTCATTGGTGAAATGATAAAGTTGGTAATTTTGAGTTAATTGATAAGGCGTTGATTAGATTTCTGCAAATTTAGTGTTGATAGTCATTATTTGTATCTTGAAATCTTTTGACACTATGGTTGAATAGAATTTTTTGGAAATCAAACTTTTGGTTTACACAAGGACGTGTAAAAGGCTAAGTGTGGGGGAATTTGATGAGTGCATATTATTCATTTATTTTGATTCCATTATATTTAGTTTTATTGCATGTTTCATGTGTATATGAGCTTATTAATGTGTTTAATGATTTCAGGAAGATTTGGAGCTGAAATGAGGAAAAGATAAAATTACAAGATTTTTAGTATTAAGTTGGATGCATGTTCTTGGCTTGGAACTTGGATTTTATTGAAGATCTCTTCTTTAGCTTTCCGGAACATCTTGAATCGTCCCAATCGGAGTTCATATGAAAAAGTTATGATATTTTTACTAAACGGACGTTGAACCTCAAAGTTTGGAAATTGTAATTTACACAGCAGTCACTTGGAGACAGATTTCGACCATGATGCTGAAAGATTCTGTCAATTCTCAAAGACTAAAAGTTGTAGATCTTGTCGATATCTTCGTTTTGATAGGTAGCAGGCCCCGTAACACCTCCTGGATCAAAAGTTATGCTCGTTTTACCAAAGGACATCGCAACAGGAAATGAAAATTCGCCCCAGCGAATTTGAGCGGGAAAATTGAAAAATCTTGAATTTTTGGAAAGTTTCTAAATACAGATTTTGGCATATTTCTACATGGAATTGGATTGACATTTCTATTAGCTTTAGGATTTACTTTATACTAAGATTTATTTCCAAATTAGATTCTATTTTTTTATGGAAACTAGTTATGATTTGTAATTCCTTTTAGGATTTGGATTTCTACATCCTATAAAATTTAGGACTTTGTCTAGCACTATAAATAGAGGATGTTAGTCATGGTTTTATTCATTCAATCATCTACTACATTCTCTCATCTACAACATTGGAGGATTGAAGACATGAGCTAAGTTCTTTTTATTCAGTTCTAAGGGATGTTGAACCTTATTTATAATTAATGGTTAATTGAGTATTCATTATTTATTCCTTCTCACATGAAATTCATTCTTAATAATCTGATTTAATTTCTGAATGCTATTTGGCTTAACTGATTTGATTTTTGCAGGATTGAGTTGGTTAACAAATATCATATGCTAGATCAAGGAATAATATTACGTGTAATTGATATTGTTTCTAATCACAAGTATTAATTAGTAATACCTAATTGTGGACAAGCTTTTGAGTATTGCTATGATTATCATAAGACAATTTAAACAATCCGAGCTTATGTGTTTGTTGCTTGGAATAGTCTAATTCCCTAGTTCTTAATGCTGCTATTATATTAAATCTAGAGAGCTTGTTCTAGGTTATATAATTGTTAGAATCTTGTGAAGAGCTTGTTTCATTGAGTGACAATCTAAGGGGAGTTTCGGGTAGCAGAGCTTGCTGTTACCTAGGACTATTAGTTTCATTGAAGGATAAATAATGTTACACTTGATTAATCTATTATTGTAAAAACGTGATACTAAACTGAAGAACTGAAGCTTTTTATTCATTGTTTATTCTTATTAGTTTATTCTTGTTAATTTAGTTAATTAATTCACAATCCCCTTTTCATTAGAAATCATAGGATAAATATAAAATAAATCACTCTCTGTGGGATCGATCCTTGCTTACTAATGTGCTAATTGTTTAAATTTGTAAAGTTAAAGTGAGGTTAATTTAGGAGTGTAAACGACAGCTCCCAGAGGACCCGGATTCGGGGGCGTCACAGGTTGGTATCAAAGCTGTAGGTTATAAACGTTAGTAACGCGAAACCTAGGTTATAACCTTAGCAGAAAACTCAAATAGAGTATGTAAGGGACGAGTTGAGGAAATTCATCGAGTTTTATTGTGATACTGAAGTTGTTTATTTAAATCAAAAATGATTAATAGACGTCTTAAACTTCTTAATGCTAACATGAATAGCATATCACGTAAAGCCTAATAATTTTCTTCTTTTCCTCAGAACATGCCACCTGGGAGAATACCGCGGAACCAGAGGGAGGAATGATCAGTTAACAATGGTGGAGGGGAAAATATCGATCCAATGCAGAACTTTGTTAACCTATTAACTGAAGCAATGCATAACAGACCCCCACCAGCAGCAGAGCAGCCAGGACATCATTTGGCTAGTTTTAAGGACTTTAAATTGGTAGGACCACCGGAATTCCGGGGACCCTTGGATCCGATTGAAGCCCAGACATAGATAGAAGAAATGGAGAAGGTGTTTGAGGTCGCACGCGTGGCCGAAGCACAGAAGACGAGTTTTGCCACTTTCATGATGAAAGGCGAAGCTAACTATTGGTGGAAAGCCAATAAAGGGCGAGCAGACGAGGGAGTTATTCCTTGGGACAGATTTAAGGAGTTATTCCTCGAGAATTACTTCTCGGAGAATACGTAACAGGAGCTGAAGCAAGGTAGTATGTCTATCGCAGAGTACGCGACAAAATTTAACGAGTTAGCCCGATTCGCTCCACATCAGGTTGACACGGAGGCTAGGAAGGCAAGGAGGTTCGAATTAGGACTGAAAGCATGGGTACAGAAAAGAGTGGATGTAACAAAGATTTAATAATTACTATGATCTATTGGAAAGGGATATCATTGCTGAAAGAGGCAATGAATCCATCGCTCAATTCAAATAAGAAAAGAAGACCAGTCAGGATGGATAGAAAAGAGGAAGCAGCGGAGGCAGCAACCCCAACAAGCGTAAATGGACGAAGAGCCAATCCTCTGGAGGTAATAAGTCTGGGGAAAAGGCCAAGAAAAGTATGAAGTGCAACAACTGTTGGAGGAATCACTCGGGGGAGTGCATGAAGGGAAAGAGTGTTTGTTATCGTTGTGGAAAACTGGGGCACATGGCTCCTCAGTTTTCGAATAAGCAGAAGGGAGGATGTTTCTCGTGTGGCGCCAAAGACCATCAAATTAAGGACTGTCTAAAGAGAAAGGGCGATGCAGCTAGCGGCAACCGCAACAACAACAATAACAACAATGGGCTGAACATTGGAGGGCCAGCCAGTCAAGCCAGCACACCAACGGCACGAACGTTCAACATGACCGTACAGGATGCGGTGGAGTCTAAGGACGTGGTGTCAAGTATCATTCTGATCAATGATACAGATGCATACGTGTTATTTGATCCGGGTGCTACCTGCTCTTTTATTTCCAAAGAATTTGCTAAACAGTTAGACTTACCCCATGAGAGATTAGAACACCCTATGAACGTAGAAGTAGCAAACAAGGAAATTATCCCTGTAGAATACATTCATAAGATCTGTTATACCTGTTATACCGAATTGTGAGGACTTAAGCTCAAAGTAGATTTGATACCGATTCTTTTGGGGGAGTTTGATGTAATCCTTGGAATGGATTGGTTATCGGTTCACGGAGCAGTTATAGACTATAAGAAGAAGTGTGTACACCTTAAGACTCCAAATAAGTCGAAGGTGGTATTTTATGGTAGTAAATCGCCAAGACAATCTCATTGTCTGACGATGGTGCAAGCGCAAAGATTGCTTAGGATGGGTTGTATAGGTTATTTGGCTCACATGGTTGATACTCGATGAGTCGAGGGTGAACTGAGCCAAATACCTATTGTAAGAGATTTCGTTGATGTCTTCCCAGACGAGATTCCGGGATTGCCTTCGAATAGAAAGATTGAGTTTGTTATTGATTTGGCACTAGGGACAGCACCGATATACAAAGCGCCGTATCTTATGGCACCGGTAGAGATGAAAGAACTGATGGCTCAATTACAAGAGTTGTTAGATAAGGGATACATTCGACCGAGCGTATCACCGTGAGGAGCACCAGTCTTATTCGTAAAGAAGAAAGATGGATCGCTAAGACTTTGTATTGACTACCGAGAGTTGAACAAGGTCACCATTAAGAACAAGTACCCATTGCCCAAGATAGACGATTTGTTTGATCAGTTGAAGGGGGCAAAGTACTTTTCAAAGATTGACTTGAGGACCGGTTATCACCAACTGAAAGTGAGGCCGGAGGATATTCCAAAGACAACATTCAGAACTCGGTATGGACACTTTGAGTTTCTGGTTATATCATTCGGATTGACGAACGTGCCAACAGCATTTATAGATTTGATGAACATAGTGTTCAAACAATATTTTGATAAGTTTGTTGTCGTATTCATCGATGACATTCTAGTATATTCAGAAACGGAGGAAGAACACGCCGAGCATCTTCGGATAGTGTTGAAGACATTAAGGAGGGAGAAGCTGTATGTAAAATTCTCCAAGTGTGAGTTTTGGTTGCAGAGAGTGCAGTTTTTAGGGCACGTTATCGACAAAAATTGTGTTTCGATGGATCCAGCGAAGGTAGAAGCGGTTATCAATTGGGAGCAGTCGAAGACGCCGACATAAATCAGGAGTTTCTTAGGATTTGCGGGATACTATCGAAGATTTATTCGGGATTTTTTGGAATTAACATTACCGTTGACCAATCTTACTAGAAAGACAGTTAAGTTCATTTGGACGGAGAAGTGTGAAGAAAGTTTCCTAGAATTGAAGAAGAGGCTTAGTCAAGCACCTGTGTTGGCCTTACCGAACAACACGGGAGGGTTTATAGTGTATAGTGATGCGTCACACAAGGGACTTGGCTGTGTACTGATGCAACACGGCAGGGTCATTGATTACGCTTCACGTCGGCTAAAAAATTATGAGAAGGGATATCTGACTCATGACCTGGAGTTAGCAGCGGTAGCTTTTGCCTTAAAGATTTGGAGGTATTATTTATATGGTGAGAAGTGTGAGATATATACAGATCACAAGAGTCTGAAGTTTATCTTCACGCAGAGAGAGTTAAATATGAGGCAGCACCGATGGCTAGAATTGATCAAAGATTATGATTGTGAGATTCTGTACCATCCGGGCAAAGCAAATATAGTGGCAGATTCCTTAAGCAGAAAAGGCAGAGAGAAGTTATTGAAGTTGACCAATCAAGAAGAATTGGTGAAAGATTTTGAACAACTAGACTTGGAGATTAAGTATCCGATGGAGACCAATGAACAAATATTTACAGTGACAACGAGTCCGACTTTATTGGATAAGGTTAAAGAGGTACAAGAAAAAGACGAAGATTGAAATAACATCAAGAGACGACTAACTGAAGGTGATGAGTTGAAATTTAAGATTGATAGCACTGGACTGCTACGATTTGAAGGTCGAATTTGGGTACCGTTAGTACCTGAACTGAGAGAAGAGATTTTGCAAGAAGCGCACTGTACGAGATATTCGATACACCCAGGAAGCACGAATATGTACCAAGATTTGTGTCACCACTTCTGGTGGCCAAACATGTAGAGAGAGGTTGCGGAATGCGTGAGTAGATGTCTAACTTGTCAGAGAGTCAAAGCAGAGCACCAACGACCAAGCGAATTATTACAGACATTAGAGATTCTAGAATGGAAATGGGAGCACATCACAATGAACTTTGTGGTGGGACTTCCGGCAACGCAGAAAGGGCACGACGTCATATGGGTAATTGTAGATCGTCTTACTAAATCAGCTCACTTTTTGCCGATTAAGATTAAGTATAGTTTGGACCAGTTAGCCAAATTTTATGTCAAGAAAATTATCTCGAGGCATAGGGTGCCGGTATCTATTGTATCATATAGAGATCTGCGATTCACGTCAAACTTCTAGAAGAGTCTTCAAGAAAGAATGGGGACACAACTACGAATGAGTACCGCTTATCATCCGTAAACCGATGGGAAAAGTGAGAGAACAATTCAAACACTTGAAGACATTGTGATAACCCGGGATTTCAAATAATCCAAATTTTATGAATAAATTTTTTTATTTAATATTGACATTGATTGTTAATATTGTAATGAGTATCTGTGATACGAGTCTCGAGAATTAGTCAATTTGTGTATTGACTGAGAAAATAGAGTAGAGTTGTGCTTAACGGCTTTAGAAACCCTAACCCTAATTTCTGGATAGGGATTCGGTAGAAAATATAATTAAAATAATTGTATCGATGAGTACGTGTTTGTACTTTATAGAGATTTTAATCAATGATTGATCGGATAAGGTTTAAAACTAATAAACCCTAATAAGAGATTAGAAACCCTAATCTCAGGATTAGAAACCCTAACGCGCAGTTAAAAATCCTAATCAAAAGTCGAGAAACCCTAATTTTATATTCGGGATTCCTAAACCCTAATTAGGCAACCTTAATCCTAATTGGCAAGCCTAAGGTATTTATCAAACGTTAATATGATTAGGAAAACCTAATTTAATTAGGAAACCCTAATTATAGTTTTGAAATTCTTGATTTTCTAATTTGAAACCCTAATATAGAAAATCTTAGAAAGTTAGTGCTTTGAAACCTAAGGGTTAAAACCTTAGGGTTAAACCCTAAGAGTTTATGCAATTGTCTAGTATGCCATTAAAATCATTTTGCTAATGACAAAAATGCCCTTTTTCATTTCTTTAATTGGTGACTTGTAGAAATTGCTAGCAACTTTAGTTGGTGAGCAACTACATTGACATTGTGACATACAAATCCAACAAATATCAGCCAACACATCAGATCTAGCAACATGTCAAGCAATATATATAGATTTGAGAGAGAGAAAATCACATAATTTGCTTATTTTTCAACCAAGCTCTTACCAAATCCCTCTCAAACAAAAACCACCGAATTTATCAAGTAGACCAGTCACTTAAACAGCCCCTTGATCAACCAAGAACAATTAGGAAGATTAAGATCAAGGATTTGAAGCTAGAAGGTATAAACCTAATTTTATTTTTGATCCAAGTTGCTAAGAAAAAAAATATGTGTTTAAGTGTTTAGATCTTTGCTAGATGATGTTTTATGATGATCTATGTTGATATAACACAGATCCATAGCATCAAAGTGGGTAAAAGTTGAGTTTTTAAAAAACTGTCCATGAACTTAAAAATGGTCTAACAAGCTAATGTCAGGAACCATAAATCTTTGTCTGTTAATAATTTTTAATGTTTTATGTTTTGGATCTATAGTTTGATATGTGTTCTTTGTTATGTAATTGAAATCATAGTCATTAGATGTCTGGATTTGAAGTTATTAACGGTCAAAACCCGTTGACCGGGCATGACCGGGCCAAATCTGGGTAACCCAGAAGGCCATGAACAGCGTCTGATAACCTTTTGAACGACCCAGATCTGTCACGATTTAAGTGTTATCAGGTTGTGTTTATATCTAGATTATAGCCTGATATGTGTACTCTAGAACTATGCTATTATATCTCTTAATCAACACATAATCTGGTTGTAGTGGATGGTCAAACTAGACCATCCGATCACAAGTTACATTTCTGGAAAAATCTAGAAACAGCTTAAGCAAATTTTCTGACAACGTTTGACCAAGTTGAATCTGGAGATTTGGATGTTGTTTAACTGAGATGTTGCGATGTAAATGTACCTTGACACTAGTACTATAGATTTGGACCATAACATAACTAATTTGATGAACAGAACATAGATTAAAGTGAGCTCTAAAGTGTCAACTCGACACTGTCTGGGTTTCTGGGTTACCTAGAAAACCCAGAATTGGTCTGACAGCTCCTTTGAAGCTCTGGATTTTGCATAATTATTGTTGTATGATCGAGATAATACTTGATTGTTTTAGTACTACATGTAGCCTACATGATAGATGCACAAGGTAGCCCAGATCATGATCAGACTTTGAATTAGAGCTGGTCAAACCATGACCCTTAAACACTGATTGCCAGTGTTCTTGAGCACCAAGAACACCTAAGACGACAGATAAGTGTCGCTATAGGCTTTAGCGACGGTTGCTATTTATTTTATTTTTTGATTTTCTAAAAAATACTTAAAAATAGAAAATAAATTATAAAAATTATTAAAAATGGTTTTAAAAACTATTTTAAATTATAAAAAATAATTTTTGACCAATTGGAATATTTTTTTTAATATTTATAATTATTTAAATATTAAAGGTATTTGATTTATTTAATTAGTGTATTAAATGAATTAGAAAAAATGATTTAATATTATGAAAAATCATTTTAAATAAGAATAATGTATTTAAAAATATGTTGAGTTATAAAATACAACTTTTAATATTTTTAGAGAATTTTCGTTAATAATTTAATATTAATGATATTAGATTTATTTAATTAATAAATTAAATAAATAATTTAAAAATGATTTTATTAATTTAAAAATCATTTTAAATGAGAATAAATTGTTAGAAAATATTTTGAATTATAAAATATTATTTTCAATATTTTTGGAGAATTCTCATTAATAAATTAATATTAATGATATTAGATTTATTTAATTATTATATTAAATAAATGAATTAAAAATAATTTATTGATTTAAAAATCATTTAAAAATCAAAAAAATGATTTAAAAATATTTTAAGTTATAATTAATGACTTTTAATATTTGGATGATAATTTCATTAATATTTAAATATTAATGGTGATGATTTAAAAATGATTTTAATTACTTTAAAACTCATTTAAGTAGAATATTGTTTTTTTTTAAAATATTTTAAGTTATTATAATAACTTTAATATTTTGAAAAGTATGTTATTAATATTTTTATATTATTAAATATTAATGATGATAAGATTATTTGATAATTAAATCATTTTAAAATGATTCCGATGTTTGAAAAATTATTATAAATTATAATAATTGTTTAAATATTATTAAAAGCTTTCGAAAAATATTATAAATGATAATTGGCTTATCTAAAATAATATTGAAGCTTAGAGACTGAGTTAATTGACAATAACTGTGTTAATTGTCGAATAGGGTGACCAAAACACCGAGAATGGACCGAAGTCCAACCAGACCGAAATAATTAGACTTGTTATGTGTTTATATAGGTTATAAACACTGATGTGGCTATGTGGTAATGTGTCTAGGAGAAGTTTGATTGTAGAATATAGTGTTGTACGTGTATTGTGAATTATTGTGCTAATTGTGAGATCGATATTATTGGTTATAGGTCTTTCGAAAGTAGATAAATTTATTGTGTAGCTGTAATCAGCGGAAGAGGTAAGTTTCCTAACTCAACCTTGAGTTATATTCATTTAATTATTATAGTGGTTAATTATTGCTAATTATACCATGTCCAGGGATTTATTGTTGATTATTCGCAGTTAGTGCATGTTTAATAATTCAAATTGAATTACTCATTCGTAAAATATACGTTCGTAGAATAACTGTTGTTGGATATTCATATCCGTAGAAGCTAGTATTGACAGTACAGATAATTCCTGTTTATTATCGAATTATGTTGAGAAATATCTTAGCCAATTATTCTGGCTAGACGAACATTTGTTAGAACTTGATAGGTTCGAGAAGAGAATTCAATTATTATTGACAGATTGATGGCAATTATTTCGGCTAGATCGAGAAGTAAACTAGAAATTGAAATCACAATATTTCGTTGTTAAATCAAAGTCTTGATTCTGAGACTGAGAAGAACAACCTTTTATATAAAGGGAATATTTCTTTGGTCGTATATTCGACCTTTGCGCACGATTAAGTATTATGCATAATATAGGGTATAATAGAGCTGATCATTTTATATACTTGAAGAGGAGTATGATTTAATCTTTATGGTTATCTGATACACCTGGGTATATCAAAGTATAACTTTGATAGTTACTCGAGAAGAGAAGTTCTAGATCCAATGGATCACTTAGCATAAATCTGGAAAATATTCCACTTTGCTATTTCGTAGAATTAATTTTTGATTATTCATTTGAATATCGTAGAAAACCTTGAAAGCGTTGTACTCTTTCATTATCGAATTTTGTTGTGTAGAATGTAAGAAGGTTTGACATTGATTTCTATACCTTTAATGTATCTCTTAACTTGCGGGAAAAATTTGTTGCTCACCCTTGCTAAATAAAACTTTCCAGCTAGGGACGAAGTTGCAGAAGGTGCGGTGAAGAAGAACAACGGAAAAGGCATAGTGATAAATTAGTATAATGAACTTTATTATTATATTATGTTGTATTGTAAACCCTTTTTTTATCTGAAGGGTAAGGTTGTAATGTTAAGGTTAGAGAACCTGGGACTTATGTATTAACAACATATGTTAATGTAATATGTATTACTATTTCTATATGAATGGGTAGTTAGATTTTATATTTTTGTGGATCGTGAACACCAAACTCGGGGGGTCAGGTAACCCGGATTTGGGGGTGTCACAGGTATGTTCCAAGCTTGTGTGATGGACTTCAAGGTTAGTTGGGAGGATCACCTTCCATTAGTAGAGTTCGCGTATAACAATAGTTATCACGCCAGTATTGGAATGCCGCCGTAAGAAGCGTTGTATGGGAGGAAATGTAGAACGCCCTTATGCTGGGACGAAGTTAGAGAACGTCGACTGTTGGGACCAGAGTTGGTACAACAGACGGTGGAAATCATCAAGGTGATAAGAGCACGATTAGTAGCAGCTCAAGATCGCCAGAAGAAGTATGCGGACTTACATCGCAAGAAGAGAGATTTTGAAGTAGGGAGCTATGCATTTCTGAAAGTTTCTCCCTGGAAAGGGAAGATTCGTTTTGGGAAGAAGGGCAAGTTGAGCCCTAGGTTCATAGGACCGTTCGAGATTCTGAGGCTAGTCGGTGAAGTGGCATACGAGGTAGTGTTACCTCCTGAATTTGAGCACATTCACAACGTGTTTCATGTGTCAGTGTTGCGGCTATATAAACCAGACTACAAGCACGTTATCTCCTATGAACCAATCCAAGTCGAGAAGGACTTATCGTACGAGGAAGTTCCTGTCCAGATACTAGATAGGAAGGAACAGAAGCTGAGGAATAAGATTATCCATTCCTTTAAGATTCTCTGGAGGAATCACGCAGTAGAAAAAGCTATGTGGGAGCTAGAAGAGAAAATGAGAGCGAATTATCCATTTTTATTTGAGTAACCTTATTTTTGCAATCCCGATGACGGAATTTTTATAAGGGGGGAGGGAAGTAATGACCGTGAATTTTAAACTCCTTATTTAATTAAATTTGTGATTTAATTTTTAATGAGTTGGTTTTCTGAGTCTATTTAAACCTTATGTGGTTATGAATTGATTAAAGGGAGTCACTAATAGTTGATTTAAATTGGTGGACTAACCCTAAGAGTTTGATATCAAAAAATTGTTATGATTCTTAATGATTAAATATTCAATCTATTTAAATATATAGTGACAGGATTTGAACATATTGATTCATTTCAATTATGGGTATATCACGACTATAGAAGTTAATTAAATTATCTCATATGAAACTTATGTGATGATAGAAATTGAAAATGGTTTGAAGCTAACCCATTTTTGTAACGCCCCCAAAATCGGCACTATTTCTCTCCCCGATCTTGTGCGTTAATATTAACTTGTTCTAGCTTTAAAACATTATTTAATGTTAAAATAGCTAAAAATACAGAATAATTTTTTTTCCTGTCATTCATTGTTCCCTGAATCGCAACCTTTACGATTTCCTTATTTCAAAATCATATTTATTTTATGATTTATTTTATCAGAGTAAGATATGAATATATACAACTAATCTCTTCAAACATATCCTTTTGTATATATATATATATATAGTATAATCACTATATTAACTTTTAATAACTAGTAAACGTCACTACACATTCTTTTCTCAAAACGAACTTTCATTATTGATTAAATAATCCAATATTTACAAATCTTTCATTTATAACTTCGCAAACTTTCAACATAGTGTAATACAGTTTCTAAATAAAGAAAATCGTTTTCCTGAACATGCTCCTAGTCTTTATCCTGATCTGGTCAGCAAGAGATATCATCGCATATTAAATCTGCAAAAATGTTTGCAAGACTGAGCACAACGGCCCAACAAATCTAACAGTTTTCATGCTTCACATAGCATATAATATCATGCTTAAATCATATCTCAAGATTTTTACAATTTAAGTAACATTTGTATCTCATGCATATCAAATATCAAGTCAATACTGAGTTTTAAAAACTCAATCAAATTTAGCCAATAGTTGACCTTCATCATTCCACAAGTATAACATGTAATCCATGTAATCATGTCAAGTTCATATAAAAAATAGGAACTGGAAGACTTGCATGTACCCAGGTTTTACTAATATTTTAACCTTTCACGTTCCTTGCACGACCTACACCGTATGTGAGATCAACAATACACAATATCAGTTAAAGCTCCACTCTAACTGTTAATCTTACTTTAAAACCTTACCTTAACTTATTATTTTTTATATTATCTTTATAGACATCCAACTGTGTTATTTGAATAACTCAGTTCCATATCCAAGTTCATCACCACATATGCTACCTTATTGCATTTGTAGTTTAATTATGTGTCTATCACACCATATGACTTACCACTTTATAATTTATTTATTTTTTACTTGCATGACCACTAGTTTTCAAGAGGCTTAACACCAATATTACAGAGTAAGCAGTGTGTTACTTTTCATAACTTTATACTTGCGATCTAATCTCCATACCCTCCTTTTATTTGAGAAATTCTATTCCTCATCATTTTTCAAACATAACCCATCTGAGTTTAAAAATCTGAATAATAGATACTACATTTCTCAAGTCTCTAAAAGTAATTTCTTTAGCTAATCCCTATTCATTTCCACAAACCTCCTCAAATTCCGTCAAAATCGGTCAATGCGAATTGTCATGAGTAAAACCTACAGTATACATTACAAATAAATACTCGAATTATTTTGAGGCAATACAACTTAACATTTGGAAGAAAAATGTAATTATTTCAGGTTAATTAGAAATTTTATTCTTTCTCACAACATTGACCAATTCTTAATTTTTAAACATAACAGCCTCTTAGAGGCATTTTAGCGAGCATGTACTATGCATAGCTTTAGAATCCAGATTTCATAGAGATTTAGATGAAGTCTAGCCAAAAATATTTAACCATTATCACTCCACACATCATAAACTCCCTTAACTACAAGTCACTAATTACAGCTCAATTATAACAATCTAGCTTAAAGTTCTCAATTGCTAATATTAAAACCAAAATAGGAATTTATCTTCTTTTGCTTGCTATTTAAGTTGATTTTCTTGCTACCACAATCCTCTTTTGATGTTAATTGGTGCTATCTTCAATCCTTATACTTAATTTCTTGCCAATATAGATAAGTGCAGTAAAACCCAAGAGAATTAGACCATATATTTGGAGTACATATATATATATATATATATATATATATATATATATATATATCTATTTATACAAAACAGAACAGTTTTTAAAAAAATTGAACTTCCCGCTCAGGCCTAATATTAGATCCGGACTGTTAAAACTTTAGGATAAATCTAACCATTGATTGAAATCTTCACTAACACTATTAGATTCAAAATCCATAGCATACACAGTGGAAGAGAGAGAGTCAGCTGTAAAAAGGGAAAAAGAGATGCCAAAATCAATCACTCTAGCCGTAAATAACTTTAGACTCTTTCCAATCCCTTTCCTCTCCATCGTTAACCCTAGATCAAGTCTGGTTCGTACGTACCTGGTATGGCTCATTGTCAACTTGGCTGATTTTGAAATGTGGAACAATCAATTGGAAGGTCTGTTGCCCACTGAAATTGGAAGCTCTTTTGTCCACTGAAATTGGAACAATCAATTGGAAGGGCTTGAATGGATTTTCAGAAGCGCCACGACAAGGTTAATAAACCGGAGAGGTTCGACGGAGACCGACAGATCTCTGTACCGTCAGCTTCTTTCTCCGGCGACGCCCACCGGTCGCTATTGTGCGAGGTGGCTGCGCAGGTTAATATACTGAACTCCAACTTGACTTGGAACGAAGCCGATCGAGCTGCAGCTAAGCACGCCACTCATGTTCTAGCTGAGCTCGCGAAGAACGGTATCTTTTCCTTGCATAGCATCTCAATTATTTTCCCTTTCTAGGGTTTTCAGTTTTAACCACTATGTTAGCATAATTGCTCTTTATATATGTTAGCATAATTGTGCTTTAAATTTGAATTGGCAGAGGAAATTGTGAATGTTATAGTTGATGGTGGTGCGATCATTCACAATCAATTGAAATATTTTTACAAAACCATTTCTCAGGTACCATTCCATCATCTCTAGGCAATTTAAGCCTTTTAAATTTGCTCACTCTAGACGACAATCGTTTTCATGACAACATCCACCCAGCTTTAATTGTTACCATTTAACATGGATTGATAATTTGAGATATTTAATTTTGTACATTAATCTTCTAACTTATGTTACTGTTCTATGTCATGTCTAAATACTCAAGTATGTATGTATTCTCCCCCCGAGAACGATTGTACTAAACAAGCTTTTATTTTGGCATAAACTTTGGGCATTTTGGCTATGAGTTTTAGTTTATAGTACTTACTTTTTCTGTTTATTAACAAGTCTGCTTTTGCTATATAGTTAAATCCTTCTAAGCCCACTTGAAATAAATTGATGGGGACTTATTTTTTACTTTTGTCATCACAACATGGGTAGGAGTTCTTGAGAGTATGCTAAGTGGTTGCAAGTTCATGTGTTGAGCTTTTGTTTCTAAATAAAAGAATAGTATATTTGTTTGTGTTTTTATCATTTATTGGTTCTTTTCTGTTTTTATTTAAGGAGCTTGAGATTTATTCCTAAATTTTATTCCTAAATTTTCAGATGTTTATGCTATTTGAACTTTTCAGACTTCTATAAATTAAAATTGGTTTTGGAAGAAAAAGTGTTTAAATGTTGGTCAAGTCCGTTTTTGAAGTGTTTTTTCCAATGTAAAAGTTTTTTTTGAACTTATGTGGAAAATGCACCTCAAAATGATTTTAATTTCTTAGTCAAGCTCTCATTTTTTTCATCATTATTTAAGGAAAATGAGAAAAAAAATGTCAGTTGATAGAATAAAGATGTTCTTTTTTTGTACTCCCTGATATTCCATAGCCTGAAAAGTACTTCTTTCTGCTCTGGTTTGTTTGAATAATGCCTTTTTCTTAATAGCAATGGAATCTTTTAGTGAAACGGCATAACACGGCGGGTGAGGGTTTTGAGCAAGGTGACGCTGATTTTTTTGTCTTGGTTCACATGTTTCATGTTTTGGGTTTGTGTTACTGAGTAACAAGGACAAAATCATTGTGCATTTTAGCTTAAAATTATACCAACTTTTTTTCGTAGCCTTTATTTTGTGTATTTGCAAGTTTACATTTTTTGGTATTTTTTTAGTTGCCCGTGTTTGTTGTAGATGATAAAAGTTTGTCTATATTTGCTGACATTACTGAATTTTCTATATAATACTTATTAAAGAGCAACAACATAGATTTTGGAAAAGATATGTACTATTAGTGTGTTTTTTAAATTTATCTAAGTATAACAAGTTAACTCAGCTTGATGCTCTCATGATTGTGCTATTTCTACCGGTTTTCTCAGTGACTTATTTCGGTTACTTTCCCTTTTTTTTAGTGTGGTGAATGATGGTCTATTTCGAGTTTGGGATGATAGGGAATGAACTGAGATATTTTTATTTTTCCGAGTTAAAAATCTTTTTTTAATAAATTTTATCAAGGTGTTGAAATGGAACTTTGATGGTAATCATGTAGTCATAATTTCACCAAGAGACGTATTTTTTTGTTTTCTCTTTGCATTGCTTTTATTTAAAAGGAATTGAAGGAAATTCCTAACTTTTTACACTGAATTATGACGAGTTACATGTATTTTTTCCCTCTTTCCTTTCCCTCTTTCGTTTTCCTTTTTACCTCTTTGTTTTAGTTCTCCAATTCCCCTCAAATTTTAGTTCTCCCTCATTCGATTTCTTCATTTTAGGTCTGGTGATTTATTGCTGTAAAACCCCAGATTTTATGAATAAAGAATTAATTTTCTCGAAATAATTTTTTTATATTATGGTGAGAATTTGAGATAATATTATAGTTGTGGGTAGTATTTATAAATTTTGCAAAGTATGCAAGTTGTTATATTATATTCGATTGGTCAGGGAATATTCTTTGTGTCGGAAAAATATTCGTACGACGGTACAATTATTGGTGGACCCCACAACAGAATTATTGTCGGATTAAGAAAACGACAAAAATATTTTATTGAAAATAACGGCGGAAGTTTTACCGTTGATATTGTTGAACTACTGGGTAGTAAAAGTACAGTAATACGCGTTGTTGCATAGTAGCACACGGTATTGATTATTGATATTTATGTGAGAAGTCGCTCAGTTTGATTCAATTATTGTCGATTAATAATATAAATTATTATAGCGATAATGACGTTTTGTTTTATTCGTATTATTAACGTAATAAAACAGAAACATCTTTTTATATAAAACAGAATACTTTATTAAAGTTATTCTATAAATAGAATATATTATATTTTATTATGCATAGTGTCGTTTAGTGTTGCATAGTGTTTGCATAGTAAAAATCTTTTTATATAAATAGAATATATTATATTTTATTTAAAAGATTTTTCTTTAAATATGGACCGTCAGATTAAAGTAAATCAATCTGGACCGTTCATGGATTAGTTACTATGCATTCCATTTTCCTATAAATAGAAGCTCATTCCTTCATTATTTTCTTACGAATTCACTGAACTCTAGAGAGAGAAACTATAGAGAGATAGAAGAAAAGCTTTCTGCTACTTAACTTTTCTTTTCCCATATCCAGTTTCTGTTACGGTAAGGGGTGTTATTCTTTCTTATTCATGAAGAGAACTGTTGTTATTCCATTTCTTATTATTCTGTTGGAATAACCTGTATACGCGGTCTACCCTATACTTGGTGACATTCTTCTATCATTCTGTTGGAACATCCTGTCTGTGTGTTTACACCGGACCTGGTTCCGTCTTTATTATTATTCCGTTGGAACATCCTGTCTGTGTGTTTTACACCGGACCTGGTTCCGTCTTTATTATTATTCCGTTGGAACATCCTGTCTGTGTGTTTTACACCGGACCTGGTTCCGTCTTTATTATTCTGTTGGAACATCCTGTCGGTGTGAATTTCACCTGACCTGGTTCCATTATTATTATTCTGTTGGAATAACCTGTCTGTGCGGTCTATCGCATGCATGGTGATTTCTTTTGTTATTCCATTCTTTATTATACTCAGTTGGATAAAACTTTGATTTCTATACTCCATGAAATTAGTGGAATATCCTTGACATTTGCGCTTCATCCAGTATCCTTTCATGGAAATATTCTTCTGATCATTCTTGAATTTTACACCACAAAATAGTATCGTGTTGACAATTTGGACGTTAATAATTCCTGGATAAAATAATTCTTGAACTTGTTTTATTGAATTCTTATATCATTGTCATCATCCTCTTATTTATATTTTTGAAAGTCATCTGTGGCCTGTAGAGCATGGATGGACTTGGTATGATTATGACCAGGGATTATTCGGTGTAATCATGACCGTAATGTTACAAATGATGTGGTAAAAGTCTCATTTGCCGTAGTGCATTGATGGACAGTTGTTGGCATGATCATGACCATTGATGAATACACAAATATCCTTGGCCCGTAGTGCATGGAATTTGTGGTCGTGACCCTAATGAGTATCCTTGGCCGTAGTGCAGGGATGATGTGGATTATTTATTAAGCTGAGTCTCAGCGATAAAAGTGATTAAAAACTTTTTAAATCATAAAAGATAGTAGATTCTATTCTCTACTTGACTCTTTTAATGGATTGCTTGATCCGCTGCTGTTAAACTTGATGTTGTTATATTTTATCAGTTTAATACTGTTGAAGGCTAACGATAATTTATTCTGCATTATCTTAGTCATAATATTTCTTACTGGGCTAGTTGAGCTCACCCTTTCTTTCACTGTTCTCTTCAGGAAATGAGAACATAGCAGGGACTAGTCGGGGAATGGAGTGACGGTCCAGAGGATAACATTAGTAGTCCTCACTATTCTGAGAAATAGTGTATTAATAATTGTAATGAGGACTCTTTTTGAGTTTGTATGATCTCTAGTAGACAATTATTGTATTCAAACTCACAGTTGTATTTTGTCGTATTATACACGACAGTGGTATTAGTAAGTTGTATTTGAATTCTGTACCATGTATCTGACGACTCAAGATGGGTGATGTATACCTAATTTTGGGGGCGTCACAGTTGGTATCAGAGCTTGGGGATATGATCCCTGGCTAAAATGTGAGACTAGAACTAGGAGGGGAGAGACGGGGAATTCCTTCGCTAGTATGACCTACTTAAATTTATTTTGTATTTAAATTAGTTGGTCAAAGTTTAGAGATATTATGTTACATGTCAATTAATCTTTGTTTTGTGGCAGTGTTTGAAAATGGCATCCGAGAATGTTGAGATTATCAATGGAGCACAGGAGACCGTTGAGTCTCCACAGATCAATAATCAGGATAATGTGCAACTAGAGGACAATACTCCTCATGAAAATAATAACACCGATGAAATGGTGAATGATGGGATGGTCAGAGACTTTATGCAATTCATGCAACAACAGGCTAAGGCAGCTCCTGTCCAAAATGCAGGTAGAAATACTGATAACTCTCGGACGGTCACCGCTAAGCAGTTTAAGGAGCAATTCATGCAACAACGGGAGAAGGCGGCTCCTGTTCATAATGCAGGTAAAGACAATGGCAACCCACGGTTGGTCACCGCTAAGCAGTTCAAGGAGCTGGGACCACCGGAGTTTTTGGGAAAGCCAGAACCACTTAAGGCGGAGACGTGGTTAAAGCAGATCACCAAGATATTTGATGTCTTGGGATGCTCCGAGGAGCAAAAGGTTCCTTTTGCCACCTTTATGTTGCGTGAAGAAGCAGATCATTGGTGGGAATCTGTAAAACGTACCCAGACTGACGCACTCAAGATGTCTTGGGAGAAGTTCCAAGAGCTGTTCAACGACAAGTACTTTCCTGAAAGTATTCGTCACACGAAGGAGGTAGAGTTTATCAAGCTGGAGCAAAACAATATGACCGTGTTGCAGTACGAGGCTAAGTTTGCGGAGTTGTCCCGGTTTGCATCCCATTTGGTCGATAATGAGGAGCGAATGGCGCGAATGTTTCTGCGAGGTTTGAAACCCGATATACGTCAATACCTCATTTCTCATAAACTTTGTTTATATTCAGATATTGTGAATAGAGCTCAGTTAGTGGAGCGCGATAATGAGTTATCACAACCAAAAGGTAATGACCAGCAACACGATAATAATCATACCGGTGGCAACGACCATCGGAACAATGATAACCATCGCGGGGGAAATTATCATACCAAGAATGGTAACCACTTCGGTGGTAATCATGGCCAAAATAATAAGAATGGACATTTCAAGAAGAGAAGGTTCAACAATGACGTAAAGACGTCAGCACCAGCAACCGTTGTTAAGGAAGAAGAACGACCACCGGTCGTATGTTTCAGATGCGGACAGGAGGGACACATTCGTCCAAACTGTACGCAGCAGTCCAAAGCATGCTTTAATTGCGGAAGAGAAGGTCACCTAGCTCGATTCTGTCGTATGATGAAGTCAATTCCAGCTGGGATAATGATGCCAAAGGATGTCCCAGACAAGCCAAAGCCGGTAGTTTAAGAGATAGCGTTTTTTTTTCTCTCGTGACGAGGAACCTGAATAAAATTATCACGGGTAAGTTAATCATAAGCTCTTACGAAGTCTATACCGTGTTAGATACCGGTTCTACTCACTCTTTTATTCCACCTAGTTGTGTTCAATGTTTGTACTTAACTCCAGAGAAGTTAAACTTTGATTTATCTATTGAAACTCCATTGGGAGAAACCTTCGTTACCTCCACTGTTTATAAATCTTATTTGATTCAAATCGACACTTTCACGTTACGTGTTGATCTTGTCTCTTTGAAAATACTTGTCTTTGATGCTATTTTAGGAAACGATTGGTTAACTACTCATCATGTTTTTCGTAAGGTTGTTAGCTTTCATATTCCTAACCAACCTATTATGCGAATTTAAGCAACCAAACCACTAAATTCAATCATTGTCATATCAAGCCATAAGTAAAGAGCCCCGATCCTTTTGTTGATGACTTCCTTGTGTGGAATGGACCGAAGCCAGACTTTCTGTAGGCGACGTCGTGAATAACGATAACAAGTTGATAGTTATCATTGTGAGGTGCTATCTAGGTTAAGGGATAGAAGTCACAGTTGGTATCAATGTGACGTACTATCCAAGTCTTGAATGGGAGTAACAGTTTTGAATGATATTTTTATCATTAATAAATCTCTTGACGTATTCTTGAAGACTTCTTAGCCTACCCCAGAGCGTGAAATCGAATTTGGTATTGACACCAGTACAAAACCCATTTCTTAAACCCTCAAATATTTTCTTCACCTAAAACGAACGTATAACGTGCCAAAGATGTTGGCTCGAGCTGTTGAAGATTACGATCGTACCATGCAATATTATCGTGGGAAAGCGAACATGGTAGCTGACGTGTGAGTAGAAGATCGTATGCGTTTACAAGTGCGAATATACGAACTCACGTGAAGATAACGAATATACGAGTAAAATTGACTTTAATCGATAAAGTTAAAGACGCTCAAGATACATACCCGAATCTGATGAATGTGAAGAAGAAGGTTCAAGAGGGTGTTATTTTAGAAGCAAGAGTTGCTGAAGAGCGGAAATCTCAACCCTCGATTTAATTGGCCCATTTGAAATCCTCGATTGAGTAGGAACTGTGACTTATAGACTCGTTTTACCGCCAAATATATTGCGTGTTCATAACGTTTTTTTTTCGTATCGATGTTACGTAAATATGTGGACGACCCGAACCACATTATTAATTTAGAACCGGATGAGATAGCGGATGATTTAACGTTTGAAGAGATACGTGTTACAATCTTGGATAAGAAGAATCGTATTCAACACTCAAAGGTTATATCTCAAGAGATAGAATTTGAAGTGAAGTCAAGGTATCCTCACCTGTTTGGCATACCAGGTACGTACGTAAATTTCGAGGGCGAAATTCCATAAGGAGGGGAGATTGTAAAACCCCAGATTTTATGAATAAAGAATTAATTTTCTCGAAATAATTTTTTTATATTATGGTGTGAATTTGAGATAATATTATAGTTGTGGGTAGCATTTATAAATTTTGCAAAGTATGCAAGTTGTTATATTATATTCGATTGGTCAGGGAATATTCTTTGTGTCGGAAAAATATTCGTACGACGGTACAATTATTGGTGGACCCCACAACAGAATTATTGTCGGATTGAGAAAACGACAAAAATATTTTATTGAAAATAACGGCGGAAGTTTTACCGTTGATATTGTTGAACTACTGGGTAGTAAAAGTACAGTAATACGCGTTGTTGCATAGTAGCACACGGTATTGATTATTGATATTTATGTGAGAAGTCGCTCAGTTTGATTCAATTATTGTCGATTAATAATATAAATAATTATAGCGATAATGACGTTTTGTTTTATTCGTATTATTAACGTAATAAAACAGAAACATCTTTTTATATAAAACAGAATACTTTATTAAAGTTATTCTATAAATAGAATATATTATATTTTATTATGCATAGTGTCGCATAGTGTTTTGCATAGTGTTGCATAGTGTTTGCATAGTAAAAATCTTTTTATATAAATAGAATATATTATATTTTATTTAAAAGATTTTTCTTTAAATATGGACCGTCAGATTAAAGTAAATCAATCTGGACCGTTCATGGATTAGTTACTATGCATTCCATTTTCCTATAAATAGAAGCTCATTCCTTCATTATTTTCTTACGAATTCACTGAACTCTAGAGAGAGAAACTATAGAGAGATAGAAGAAAAGCTTTCTGCTACTTAACTTTTCTTTTCCCATATCCAGTTTCTGTTACGGTAAGGGGTGTTATTCTTTCTTATTCATGAAGAGAACTGTTGTTATTCCATTTCTTATTATTCTGTTGGAATAACCTGTATACGCGGTCTACCCTATACTTGGTGACATTCTTCTATCATTCTGTTGGAACATCCTGTCTGTGTGTTTTACACCGGACCTGGTTCCGTCTTTATTATTATTCCGTTGGAACATCCTGTCTGTGTGTTTTACACCGGACCTGGTTCCGTCTTTATTATTATTCCGTTGGAACATCCTGTCTGTGTGTTTTACACCGGACCTGGTTCCGTCTTTATTATTCTGTTGGAACATCCTGTCGGTGTGAATTTCACCTGACCTGGTTCCATTATTATTATTCTGTTGGAATAACCTGTCTGTGCGGTCTATCGCATGCATGGTGATTTCTTTTGTTATTCCATTCTTTATTATACTCAGTTGGATAAAACTTTGATTTCTATACTCCATGAAATTAGTGGAATATCCTTGACATTTGCGCTTCATCCAGTATCCTTTCATGAAAATATTCTTCTGATCATTCTTGAATTTTACACCACAAAATAGTATCGTGTTGACAATTTGGACGTTAATAATTCCTGGATAAAATAATTCTTGAACTTGTTTTATTGAATTCTTATATCATTGTCATCATCCTCTTATTTATATTTTTGAAAGTCATCTGTGGCCTGTAGAGCATGGATGGACTTGGTATGATTATGACCAGGGATTATTCGGTGTAATCATGACCGTAATGTTACAAATGGTGTGGTAAAAGTCTCATTTGCCGTAGTGCATTGATGGACAGTTGTTGGCATGATCATGACCATTGATGAATACACAAATATCCTTGGCCCGTAGTGCATGGAATTTGTGGTCGTGACCCTAATGAGTATCCTTGGCCGTAGTGCAGGGATGATGTGGATTATTTATTAAGCTGAGTCTCAGCGATAAAAGTGATTAAAAACTTTTTAAATCATAAAAGATAGTAGATTCTATTCTCTACTTGACTCTTTTAATGGATTGTTTGATCCGCTGATGTTAAACTTGATGTTGTTATATTTTATCAGTTTAATACTGTTGAAGGCTAACGATAATTTATTCTGCATTATCTTAGTCATAATATTTCTTACTGGGCTAGTTGAGCTCACCCTTTCTTTCACTGTTCTCTTCAGGAAATGAGAACATAGCAAGGACGAGTCGGGGAACGGAGTAATGGTCCAGAGGATAGCATTAGTAGTCCTCACTATTCTGTGAAATAGTGTGACAATAATTGTATTGAGGACACCTTTTGAGTTTGTATGATCTCTAGTAGACAATTATTGTATTCAAAATCACAGTTGTATTTTGTCGTATTATACACGACAGTGGTATTAGTAAGTTGTATTTGAATTCTGTACCATGTATCTGACGACTCAAGATGGGTGATGTATACCTAATTTTGGGGGCGTCACAGTTGGTATCAGAGCTTGGGGATATGATCCCTGGCTAAAATGTGAGACTAGAACTAGGAGGGGAGAGACGGGGAATTCCTTCGCTAGTATGACCTACTTAAATTTATTTTGTATTTAAATTAGTTGGTCAAAGTTTAGAGATATTATGTTACATGTCAATTAATCTTTGTTTTGTGGCAGTGTTTGAAAATGGCATCCGAGAATGTTGAGATTATCAATGGAGCACAGGAGACCGTTGAGTCTCCACAGATCAATAATCAGGATAATGTGCAACTAGAGGACAATACTCCTCATGAAAATAATAACACCGATGAAATGGTGAATGATGGGATGGTCAGAGACTTTATGCAATTCATGCAACAACAGGCTAAGGCAGCTCCTGTCCAAAATGCAGGTAGAAATACTGATAACTCTCGGACGGTCACCGCTAAGCAGTTTAAGGAGCAATTCATGCAACAACGGGAGAAGGCGGCTCCTGTTCATAATGCAGGTAAAGACAATGGCAACCCACGGTTGGTCACCGCTAAGCAGTTCAAGGAGCTGGGACCACCGGAGTTTTGGGAAAGCCAGAACCACTTAAGGCGGAGACGTGGTTAAAGCAGATCACCAAGATATTTGATGTCTTGGGATGCTCCGAGGAGCAAAAGGTTCCTTTTGCCACCTTTATGTTGCGTGAAGAAGCAGATCATTGGTGGGAATCTGTAAAACGTACCCAGACTGACGCACTCAAGATGTCTTGGGAGAAGTTCCAAGAGCTGTTCAACGACAAGTACTTTCCTGAAAGTATTCGTCACACGAAGGAGGTAGAGTTTATCAAGCTGGAGCAAAACAATATGACCGTGTTGCAGTACGAGGCTAAGTTTGCGGAGTTGTCCCGGTTTGCATCCCATTTGGTCGATAATGAGGAGCGAATGGCGCGAATGTTTCTGCGAGGTTTGAAACCCGATATACGTCAATACCTCATTTCTCATAAACTTTGTTTATATTCAGATATTGTGAATAGAGCTCAGTTAGTGGAGCGCGATAATGAGTTATCACAACCAAAAGGTAATGACCAGCAACACGATAATAATCATACCGGTGGCAACGACCATCGGAACAATGATAACCATCGCGGGGGAAATTATCATACCAAGAATGGTAACCACTTCGGTGGTAATCATGGCCAAAATAATAAGAATGGACATTTCAAGAAGAGAAGGTTCAACAATGACGTAAAGACGTCAGCACCAGCAACCGTTGTTAAGGAAGAAGAACGACCACCGGTCGTATGTTTCAGATGCGGACAGGAGGGACACATTCGTCCAAACTGTACGCAGCAGTCCAAAGCATGCTTTAATTGCGGAAGAGAAGGTCACCTAGCTCGATTCTGTCGTATGATGAAGTCAATTCCAGCTGGGATAATGATGCCAAAGGATGTCCCAGACAAGCCAAAGCCGGTAGTTTAAGAGATAGCGTTTTTTTTTTCTCTCGTGACGAGGAACCTGAATAAAATTATCACGGGTAAGTTAATCATAAGCTCTTACGAAGTCTATACCGTGTTAGATACCGGTTCTACTCACTCTTTTATTCCACCTAGTTGTGTTCAATGTTTGTACTTAACTCCAGAGAAGTTAAACTTTGATTTATCTATTGAAACTCCATTGGGAGAAACCTTCGTTACCTCCACTGTTTATAAATCTTATTTGATTCAAATCGACACTTTCACGTTACGTGTTGATCTTGTCTCTTTGAAAATACTTGTCTTTGATGCTATTTTAGGAAACGATTGGTTAACTACTCATCATGTTTTTCGTAAGGTTGTTAGCTTTCATATTCCTAACCAACCTATTATGCGAATTTAAGCAACCAAACCACTAAATTCAATCATTGTCATATCAAGCCATAAGTAAAGAGCCCCGATCCTTTTGTTGATGACTTCCTTGTGTGGAATGGACCGAAGCCAGACTTTCTGTAGGCGACGTCGTGAATAACGATAACAAGTTGATAGGTATCATTGTGAGGTGCTATCTAGGTTAAGGGATAGAAGTCACAGTTGGTATCAATGTGACGTACTATCCAAGTCTTGAATGGGAGTAACAGTTTTGAATGATATTTTATCATTAATAAATCTCTTGACGTATTCTTGAAGACTTCTTAGCCTACCCCAGAGCGTGAAATCGAATTTGGTATTGACACCAGTACAAAACCCATTTCTTAAACCCTCAAATATTTTCTTCACCTAAAACGAACGTATAACGTGCCAAAGATGTTGGCTCGAGCTGTTGAAGATTACGATCGTACCATGCAATATTATCGTGGGAAAGCGAACATGGTAGCTGACGTGTGAGTAGAAGATCGTATGCGTTTACAAGTGCGAATATACGAACTCACGTGAAGATAACGAATATACGAGTAAAATTGACTTTAATCGATAAAGTTAAAGACGCTCAAGATACATACCCGAATCTGATGAATGTGAAGAAGAAGGTTCAAGAGGGTGTTATTTTAGAAGCAAGAGTTGCTGAAGAGCGGAAATCTCAACCCTCGATTTAATTGGCCCATTTGAAATCCTCGATTGAGTAGGAACTGTGACTTATAGACTCGTTTTACCGCCAAATATATTGCGTGTTCATAACGTTTTTTTTCCGTATCGATGTTACGTAAATATGTGGACGACCCGAACCACATTATTAATTTAGAACCGGATGAGATAGCGGATGATTTAACGTTTGAAGAGATACGTGTTACAATCTTGGATAAGAAGAATCGTATTCAACACTCAAAGGTTATATCTCAAGAGATAGAATTTGAAGTGAAGTCAAGGTATCCTCACCTGTTTGGCATACCAGGTACGTACGTAAATTTCGAGGGCGAAATTCCATAAGGAGGGGAGATTGTAAAACCCCAGATTTTATGAATAAAGAATTAATTTTCTCGAAATAATTTTTTTATATTATGGTGTGAATTTGAGATAATATTATAGTTGTGGGTAGTATTTATAAATTTTGCAAAGTATGCAAGTTGTTATATTATATTCGATTGGTCAGGGAATATTCTTTGTGTCGGAAAAATATTCGTACGACGGTACAATTATTGGTGGACCCTACAACAGAATTATTGTCGGATTGAGAAAACGACAAAAATATTTTATTGAAAATAACGGCGGAAGTTTTACCGTTGATATTGTTGAACTACTGGGTAGTAAAAGTACAGTAATACGCGTTGTTGCATATAGCACACGGTATTGATTATTGATATTTATGTGAGAAGTCGCTCAGTTTGATTCAATTATTGTCGATTAATAATATAAATTATTATAGCGATAATGACGTTTTGTTTTATTCGTATTATTAACGTAATAAAACAGAAACATCTTTTTATATAAAACAGAATACTTTATTAAAGTTATTCTATAAATAGAATATATTATATTTTATTATGCATAGTGTCGCATAGTGTTTTGCATAGTGTTGCATAGTGTTTGCATAGTAAAAATCTTTTTATATAAATAGAATATATTATATTTTATTTAAAAGATTTTTCTTTAAATATGGACCGTCAGATTAAAGTAAATCAATCTGGACCGTTCATGGATTAGTTACTATGCATTCCATTTTCCTATAAATAGAAGCTCATTCCTTCATTATTTTCTTACGAATTCACTGAACTCTAGAGAGAGAAACTATAGAGAGATAGAAGAAAAGCTTTCTGCTACTTAACTTTTCTTTTCCCATATCCAGTTTCTGTTACGGTAAGGGGTGTTATTCTTTCTTATTCATGAAGAGAACTGTTGTTATTCCATTTCTTATTATTATGTTGGAATAACCTGTATACGCGGTCTACCCTATACTTGGTGACATTCTTCTATCATTCTATTGGAACATCCTGTCTGTGTGTTTTACACCGGACCTGGTTCCGTCTTTATTATTATTCTGTTGGAACATCCTGTCTGTGTGTTTTACACCGGACCTGGTTCCGTCTTTATTATTATTCCGTTGGAACATCCTGTCTGTGTGTTTTACACCGGACCTGGTTCCGTCTTTATTATTCTGTTGGAACATCCTGTCGGTGTGAATTTCACCTGACCTGGTTCCATTATTATTATTCTGTTGGAATAACCTGTCTGTGCGGTCTATCGCATGCATGGTGATTTCTTTTGTTATTCCATTCTTTATTATACTCAGTTGGATAAAACTTTGATTTCTATACTCCATGAAATTAGTGGAATATCCTTGACATTTGCGCTTTATCCAGTATCCTTTCATGGAAATATTCTTCTGATCATTCTTGAATTTTACACCACAAAATAGTATCGTGTTGACAATTTGGACGTTAATAATTCCTGGATAAAATAATTCTTGAACTTGTTTTATTGAATTCTTATATCATTGTCATCATCCTCTTATTTATATTTTTGAAAGTCATCTGTGGCCTGTAGAGCATGGATGGACTTGGTATGATTATGACCAGGGATTATTCGGTGTAATCATGACCGTAATGTTACAAATGGTGTGGTAAAAGTCTCATTTGCCGTAGTGCATTGATGGACAGTTGTTGGCATGATCATGACCATTGATGAATACACAAATATCCTTGGCCCGTAGTGCATGGAATTTGTGGTCGTGACCCTAATGAGTATCCTTGGCCGTAGTGCAGGGATGATGTGGATTATTTATTAAGCTGAGTCTCAGCGATAAAAGTGATTAAAACTTTTTAAATCATAAAAGATAGTAGATTCTATTCTCTACTTGACTCTTTTAATGGATTGCTTGATCCGCTGCTGTTAAACTTGATGTTGTTATATTTTATCAGTTTAATACTGTTGAAGGCTAACGATAATTTATTCTGCATTATCTTAGTCATAATATTTCTTACTGGGCTAGTTGAGCTCACCCTTTCTTTCACTGTTCTCTTCAGGAAATGAGAACATAGCAGGGACGAGTCGGGGAACGGAGTAATGGTCCAGAGGATAGCATTAGTAGTCCTCACTATTCTGTGAAATAGTGTGACAATAATTGTATTGAGGACTCCTTTTGAGTTTTGTATGATCTCTAGTAGACAATTATTGTATTCAAACTCACAGTTGTATTTTGTCGTATTATACACGACAGTGGTATTAGTAAGTTGTATTTGAATTCTGTACCATGTATCTGACGACTCAAGATGGGTGATGTATACCTAATTTTGGGGGCGTCACAGTAAATACCATTTTAGAAAGCACATTCAAAATCTTATCCTTTTTTATCTTTCTTAGATCTTACTCTCAGCTACCACTTTCTCCTTCAGTTTCAATCTCATTCGTTTCTACCCTTATCTCATATGCATACGGTAAATACCATTTCTGATCTTTGTAATGCTATCACATTAAGATTTCAAAAAGAGGATTCCCTTCCTTGGTTAGAAAAATTCCTTTTCTACCATTCACCCTTATCTCAGAAGCTGAAAACCTTTGTACAAAGGCGTACATTCGAATATGTTGTAATTTTCATTCTCATCAAGAAGCTCGCTGCTGTTGTTATTTAAACGACTCTTGATGTATAAAATAACTCTGGACATAAGGTTTTTAAAAAAATTAGAGTTTGTCTTCGGATGGTTGTATGTCCTGGAAATGGCACTAAAATTTTACGCATATGGATTTGAGAACTGTTGGAGGGATGGTCAAAATCGTTTTAATTTTGTTATCACCTGGGTTATAGTTATTGGAGAAACAACAACTTTTGTGTCTCCCAAGGGACTGACTTTCTTTCAAATGGAGAATGGATTCGCTATCTTCTTATTGCAAGAATGTTACGATTAATAAGGCTCTTAATGCATGTACGTCATTACCTAGCCTTTGTTGCCACATTTCTAACTCTCATTCCAAGTTTAATGTCGTACATGGGTACCATATTTTGCGTCCTGTGCTTTTATTGCTCTCTAGGTGTGCAGATCTTTGGTGGGATAGTAAATGTTGGAAACACCGATTTGGTTGAAACATATCTTGCAGATAGTGACTATCTACTTTTTATTTTTAATGACTACCCAAGTGGAATGGTGACATTTTATAGAGAGGTATGTTACGGTCTGATTTGTTAGTTTAAGTGATAAAATTGTATGATTATGTAGTTTTTTATTTGTAATTTTGGATCTGAATTTGTGTTATACGCTTTTGACATTTTCTTTT
>CM035095.1:76794228-76834354 GCA_020205505.1 Panax japonicus | reverse complement strand
TTCAATAAAGGTGACAGTGTCAGAGTATGACATACATTGCAAGACAAGTTCAGAATTTAATTGACCATTTTGATCAACAATATATCTATTGTTTTGCTTTATTCAAGGTAGTCTCTCTTTACGGCACTTGCATCTCACTCATTTTTCCAGCATTTTCTACTACACGTTTACATAGATCAGCAGTGAACATCGTCAATAAAAGGTAGTATTCTACAGAGCCAATGTATCTCATCCCAAACAATTGAAGTTCAAAGAGTTAGTGAGAGAGAGAAGCTCATTCCAGTATACTCTTTAGAGTTTTGTATATACCCAATTGTGCTAATTATCCTGCAAGGATTATTTGGTGTATTTGAGGTTTGGATCGAGTGTTTGAGGTTCTACCCCTTCTGTATTCATAATTTCTCATAGTGAATACTTTTGACATCTTCGCCCATGGATTAAGCCTCACGCCAAACCACGTAAAATTTCCCATCTCAGTGTCTGATTAATTTCTATTTTACCACCAAATATTCTCGTGACCATTTAACTCCAATAATACTGATCAGCTCAATTTCATAACAAACTGGTAACAGAGCTACTTGGTATTTTTGATATTGTTTAGAGTTTTCAAGATGCCGACAAAATACGAGATCCATAAACTTGATGCCAAAATTAGTTTCTGTATATGGCGTGTCAAAATGTGCCCTTTGTTGGTCCAACAAAACTAACATAAGGTATTTTTGAAACAAAACAAAAATTCCCCGTTGTGAAAAATGTTGCCAAAAGGAGCTAGACGGAAATGCCGAAAAGAGAGATTACCTTGAATAAAGCAAAACAATAGTTGTATTTGTTGATCAAGATAGTGGACTAAATTCTGAACTTGTCTTGCAAAGTGTGTTATGCTATGACACTGCCACTTTTGTTGAATGAATATATAATTAATTTTTATGTGCCAACATTGACTAACAACTATTTACCATCAAATTTCTAGATTTCATATAACTCTATAACATTCATCAATGGGTTACATAATAGGCATACTTTCCTTCATACGAAGTGTAGAGATTCTGCTTGAGATACAGTCTATTGGTAAGAGATGTCGACCATAATTTTTTTGTGGTGCCTTCCTTCACGACTTCATATAACACCTTGTCTGCTACGTTAAGAACAATTGCACTGCAAGCCTTCTCGTGTCCGAGAGTTTTTCTTGTATTTCCCTTAATTACAGTGTTTGTGGGTCACTATTGACCCAATAAAATTGAATATACATGCATTAACAACAATGGCAGTGTCATAACATGACATAATTTGCAAGACGAAGTTCAGGTCCACTATCTTGAATTCTTGATCAACAAATATAGTAATTGTTTTGCTTTATTCAAGGTAGTCACCCTTTTCGGCATTTCCATCTCACTCCTTTTTCCAACACTTTTGGTTATTCGTTCACATAGATTTAGGCGGTAAACTACGTCTATAAAAGGGAGTATTTTATAGAGAAAATGTATCCCAACCAACTGAAGGTGATGAGGGTGGAAGTAAAAGAAATTTAATATTATTAGGTTATTATTATATATTACTCCCTCCGTCCATATTTAAATGACGTTTTAGAGTTTTTCATTTGTCCCTAATTATTTGACGTTTGTTCAAATCTAGGAGAATTAATAACAATTTTTTCAAAATTACCCCTCATTATTGTTCCTACTTTTTTGATACTTTAAACTATTTCTCTCTTTCTCTCTCCTTATCCCAACAAAACTCTTTTTATCCCAATAAAACTCTCCTTATCCCAACAAAAGATTTAAGGGTATTATAGACAATTGACTACTATATTTAATGCTTTCCAATCATTATCTTAATGCTTGTGCCATCTCTAAAACGTCATTTAAATAGGGAATGATGGAGTATTATTTATGGATAATTTCAATGTAATTAGTTTATTTAATAGATAATATTAGGATATATCATATATTTAATTATATTAGTATAATACTCTAGAATTTTAATTATTTAAGGTAGTAGATAATAACTAGGAATTTATTTCCTTATTTAATTAGGTTACTTAATATTTTACTTAGCCTCCAAGTATTAGTGTTTTTTCTATGCCTATATAAACAGTTGTAATCCATTATTATTAATTATTGAATGATTGATATTATTGAATTGAGCCTTGTGCTTGTGGCGTTTAGCCTAATTATCTTCGACTTCCCTTTCTTCCTTCCTACATCAAAGGTCAAAGAGTTAATGAGAGGCTCACTTCAATATATACTCTTTATTAGAATTTTGTATATACCCAATTGTGATAATTATCCAGTGAGGATTATTTGGAGTTTATGTTGAGTGTTTGAGTTGCGATCAATTGTATTCATAATTTTTCATATTAGGCCTCACGCCAAATCTGAAATCACATAAAATTTCTTGTCTCTTCGTGTGTGGTTTGACCTATATTTTACCACCAAATATTTTTGTAATCATTTAACTCCAACAACACCAATTTGCTCAATTTCATAACTCAAGGTATACCAAGAATTGCAACTTTTAAAGGATTTTCCCAATTGATTGAAAGTGTAAAATCATATGGGTCTACAAAGTGCAGACCACTCAATACAATGTTCCCTTGGCAACTGAATCTCAGAGTGACCTGAATATCCAGAATGATTCACAAGCATATGCATTATCATAGTGCTCTTGCAGGACCACAGCAAATATTATGAAGTTTTTAATAAGACCACTGAACCAGCATTGCAGTTCCAAAGGTCATATAGATGTCATTAAAATGGAAGACAGTCGTTACTGCTTTTATTTCTAGTTTTCACTTTTTGAGTTCCAAACAAAATATTAATAAAACTATCAAGTACAGGGGGTTTTCGACTATCAGCGTATGGAGCGCGTAGTGTGCTTGGAGTTCTAAATCTACAAGCAACTTGTTTTAAACAAACTTTAAACACAACTTATATAACTCACAAACACAACGCTCAAATGCACCACACCATTTTTAGTGCAGTGTCTAAACGCATTAAAAGCTACCGACTGCAAAAGCTAGGTAAACGCTGGTAACGCTAAGATTAATGGTGATAAGTAGAAACCAAGACTTACATTATTCAAAGCCCAGTCCCCTTTCCTTCACTCATTCTCAATTCTTAAAGAAAACATCAGAAAAAGAGAATAGTATCACAAATTCACTAATTTTCTACTTGAAATGAAACCTCCATCAACTGGGAAATAGTTGATTCTACGCATTAAGCATTAAAACTTGAAATTCATCGTTGTTTAACTAATTTTTTATCCAGTTTGTTTTCTTACAATTTAGGATTCTTGATAATCATAACCGAAAAACAAAAACTAGAGGGTAAAATATAAACAATTTGGGGGTAAATAGAGCTTACTCTCGAGCTTCGATTTCTAGGGCAGACATTGATGTTCTGCTGAATAAAAACGAATTTCTTCAACTTCAACTCGGAACTTATGAACGTCCAAAAAAATTGCAGCTTTTGGATGAAGAATTGGAACAGGAGATATATAGAGAGAAATAGTAAGAATAAATATGTAGAAGATATCGCCTGAGGAGGGTTTATCAGTAGCGTTGGACAGTTCGAAGTGTAAACCCACGGGGATATACAGAAATGAATCCGGTTAAATTTAACTCGAATTACGATTGCAAAACTTAAAATTATATCATGTTTTCAAAAAATATTATCATTAATATTTATAATTAAAAAATGAACAATATTTTATTTAAAAATAATAATACTCCTAGTAATAATAATTTAATGGATTCATAGCTTATGTAACAATTTGGTCAAATTTGAGTTCAAATTAAATTACACCAAAATTTAATCTATTATTCTAATAATATTTTTTTTTAGAATCGCTCAAAAGGTTAAGATTAAAAGTGTATAATACCATATGTAATGATCTCTCTTAAACCCAAACTTTGTATCAAATTATTATCCCAAGAGTATTGTACCCAAAATTGGTCCACACAAACCCATTTTGAGTTATCAAAATAAATACTATAAAATTCGAATACAAATTTTCCTAATTACAACTATTAAATTGTCGCACAAAATACGACAACATACATACGGTGAGTTTCAATACAAATATTGTACCGTATCTAGTACAACAATATTCACACCCAACTTAAATTCTCAATACGATTATTGTCACACTGTTTTTTAATGTATTGAGAAACTTCTATAGTTTCGGATCATAACTCTATTCTCCGGCTAGTCTCACCTATACTCTTTTTTCTAAGAAGAACAATTGAACAAAAAAGAAAATGATGAGCTAAGTAAAGTTTATCATGACTAAGATAACTAAAAATAAATCTTTAACCTTCAACAATAATAAATTAGAGGGTTATGATAATGTAAATTTTCAACAATAACTGCAGCGAAACAAACAATCCATTAGAAGAGTCAAGTAGAACATAATGTTTACTATCTTCTCCTATTTGAAAATTTCACCATCAATATTTTATCCTTGTAACACTTATCAACGTTTTCTCTTTGCACCCAGTCCAAAGAGAACTTTCACTACATGTTTTTGCATGTAACACTAATAATCATAATTTTACCAATATACAGTTCTTGTTCATAATCATGCGAATCAACAGTTTATATTTGTCTGTGAGCCAAAGATATTTAATTATAGCATCAATGGTCATGATCATGTGTCAAAAAAAACTTTCACCACGTGTCCTTGACATACCGACCAAAGACAGCAAACAATTATATCGTCTTTGCACCTATGCCAAAGACGTTCACTATAACTTGATTCTTTGATGATTAGTACAAGTAACAATAATATAAAGAATGAACAGAAGTTGTATGAATAATGAGATAAAAGAATAAACATTCGAGATTTAATATTTAATTTGTTAAGAGTCTAATAATTTCTAAATTGTCAACATGATGACCAAAATGTCGAGTCAAATTCAAAAATGATATTCAAGATTCATGTGACGCCCCCAAAATAAGTATACACAACCCATTATAAGTTGCCAAATACATGGAACATAATTCAAATACAAACTTAATTTACACAATATGATAAAACGTAGCTGGGAGTTTTAACACGAATATTATCTCGTAGACAATATCCAAACTCAAATGGAGTCCTCATTACAGTTATTATCACATTATTTTATATAATAATGAGGACTACTATAGCCACCATCACTCAATTCCCCGACTAGTCTCAGCTATATTGTGACGCCCCCAAAATAGTACTCCGACACAAAAAGTGCCCCCAATATTCGTGTTAAAACCCCCAAAAGTTCTACCCCTTTTGTTGGTATTATGTCGCATGTGTTATGACATGGTATTTTTGTTAGAATATACCGTAGGGTATACCTGAGCTATAACCACATGTGGGGGTACCACAGGCATGTCGTCTTGGCACGAGAGACATGACTTTCTGTGGCGGTGTGATTAGTCCACGGTGTCTCCGTTTGGGCTCCGGAGGAAGTGGGTCATTTGGTATTTTGTTGTGGGAGGCGTATAGTTTAACCCTAGTTTTCTATTCTGCGGATTGGTGATATTGTGTCAAACACACCTATCCGATTTGCATACATTTGGATTCGCTGTACAATGTGTGATTTGCCTGTGTGGCATCATTTGACTTGTCTGTGTGATATTATTTTGACTTGCTTGTGTGGCATCATTTGACTTGCCTGTGTGGCATTATTTTGACTTGCCTTTGTGGCATTGTTTTGACTTACCTGTGTGGCATTATTTTGACTTGCCTGTGTGGCAAGAGGTATACTTCTGAGCTCAATCGGTATGAAATAACTCCAACCATTTGTTTCAGCCTATTATTTTATTGTATTAGTTTGTTGGCTTCTATTCAGTTCAATTCATTGAGTTAGTTACTTCAGTTCGTTATTTCTTTATTCGTCTATTGATTTCGTTAATTCTGTTGATTCAGATATATTTCATTCAGATCTTTGAAGATTATATTTTCGTCAGTATTTACACTTGAGGCTTTGTTCAGTATTTTATCTCAGTTGTTTTCGTATATTAGTTGTATACCTTTTGTATATTTGTATCCGTACTGGGTAACTGGCTCATGCTATGTTTTTCTTTCAGCAGGTTTGCAGGGGTGATTCAGGACTAGTGTGATGAGAGTTGTCTTTGACCATCTAGGTTGTTTCGAATTTTAAGTTTTGATTATTTTGACTTTATTTGGAGAATTGTATTTAGTACGTTATTAATAGATCACCACTATCAATGATTTGAGGTTATTAGTGTTCTGTTTTCTTATTTTGAAATTTGTTGTGTTTTGCACGTGACCTCCATTTCCTTTTTGGGAAGGGAGTGTTACAGCCCAAATGTGGATGATTAGCGGTGGGTGCCTTTTTCCCCCCTTTTTTTGTGTGCAAGAATACATGTTCCGTTCAGCAAAATATATATTTTAGAATTAATCAAAATATACATACAGTAAAACTTCGATAAATGAATATTTTTGGGGTTGAAAAAATATATTATTTTAACGAGATTATTTATTTATCGAGAAATAAATAATTTATTTATTTATCGACAAATTAATATTTATTCCTTTAGAGGGAGTTTTTCAATTTATATATGTGGTCAGAAAAATCAAGTGACAACAATTAATATTACATTTGATGTGAAAACAACAACAATTGAAAATTATTTTCGGCATTGCAAGATTCGGTCAGAGTAAGATGATGTTCCTGAATTAAAAGTTGGTCAAGATGAAGAGATCTAAGGATTAAGTGAAGTTATTTCTAATTTAAGCTATAGAAATGCAGTGATGGAACTACATGTGAAGAAATTATTCAATCAATAATAAATACAGATGACTGTTTGACCAAATGTTTCATCAAAAGAAGTCTTTCAGGCAATAATAACTTAAATAACTACTTGAAATAATATGAGCAAAATATTCCAAAAGTTGCAAAAAGTTAAAAAAAAATAAGTTACTTTAGATGCATATTTTCATAAAAAATGACTTTTTGTATGGATATTGTTGATTAACTAAAAAGTTATTACAAAAAATTCAAGAATATGTGGATTATATATATAAATTTTTGTATGGAATTAAATAATTATTAATTTATACTTTCGTCGGGCCTTTAAATATTCCAAAAAAATTACTACTTAATGCATTTAGCGAGATTACTTTAGTAGACATGTCCAAGTCGGGACTGATATACGGTATTATCTAAGCGAGATTATTATTTTATCAAATATTTATTTATCGAGATTTTAATGTAAAGAGGTACATAAAAATATAAGTTTCCTATAAGTTTTTCAGGCCTTAAAATAGAATGTATAAATTCTAAAAAACACTAGCTTATATTAACAGATAAAAAAATAATGAAGAGTACAACATTTGACGAGTGAACAACAATATGTAACACTTTCGACCACATTTATTATTCTAGGAACATAAATATTCTTAATCTAACAATAGTAACTGCTGACAGTATCAAGGTAATATTTATATTGTTTAAAATATAAATATTTTCAAAATTTGAAATAAGTGTAGAAGTATGAGTACTTGCTTAGTTGCTTTAGATAAAAGGCCCGAGCCCTGCGGTCTGGTCTTGGTTTGATTTAGACTCGACTTGGTCAAAATTTGGTCTGATCAAGGCTTGGCCTAGTCAGGCTTGATCTGAAAGGCATGAAAATACCTTTATTTTTAGACAAAAAATTGGCCTGACATACAAAAAGGCCTAGTCTGGCCTGGCCTGCAAAAAGGCCTGGTCTGGCCTAGCCTTGGGCCTGGCCTGGCCTGGTTGGGCCTGTCCTGAGGCCTTACATATTTTTTATCCAATTATTAATTTGTAATTTTTGAACTTTAAATTTATAATTATTTATCAATAAAGTATAAATTTTTACTTATTCATTATTGTAATTTATAAATTATAATACATTAATTTTAATTAATACATTAATAAAATTTAAAATTTTAATTATTCATTCATGATTTCTTATAGATACATTTAATTAATATACATCTTCAATGAATATAACTAGTTAGTATATTTAATATTAATAATAAGTTAGTTACTTAGTCGATTAAATATTAATAATAAGTTAATTTATTGTAAATACTAAATTATTAATATTTAACAATAAAATTTTATTAATATTCCTTGTTATTAAATATTAACATTAATTAATACATCAATAAACTAACTTTTAATATTAAATATTAACAATAAGTAGTTCTTGTAAATACTCAAGTTCTTCATTAATTTGAATATGCTAAATTATTAGGATGGATTTATGATTTTGGTTATTTTTCAGGTATTCTGTTGTACCAATTTAAATAAAAATACCATAAAACAATCAGAAAACTAATTGGAAATAATACTTGAGATATAACTATGTAAGTGTTTAATGACCATAAATGAAAAGATATATATGTGTATTTAAACTTTACAAAATATATGTTCAATCGATCCTAGTTCTATAAGAAATTAAATAAAATAGAAACTAACTTTATATTCAAAAAATAAAAGTGTAATCTACAGTATTTAAGTATATAATCTACAATATTTTTTACGTAGTGCATAATAAACAACTAGACATATATTTAGGAAATCAATTTGCTTTAAATTCCAGTTACATCTAAATTATATTTTCCTTTAATTTAAGAGGAATATATTTATTTTTGTTATAATTATTCAACTTATATTGGTTTGTATTAGAATGTTAAAATAAAATAAATATAAAGAATCTTTCATCATTTTTATAAAATTTTATTAATTTATATTTTATAATTTATATTTTTAATATTTAATATGCAACATTAAAAAAAAGGACCAGACCAGTCAAGACCTTGGGCTTGACTTGGCCTGGCCTTGAGCCTAGCCAGACCACAGCCTAGTGGCCAAGGCTTGGCGTGGTGGCAAAAAGTCAACGGCCAGGCCTGGTCTGGTTAAAGCCCAAGGCCTGGCAGGCCCAAGCCATGTCAGACTAGGCCGACCTGTTGTGCATGCCGTAATAAAACATGAATAACTTTATAATATTAGCACTAGTTTTAATATTAATTATGTTAGGAATTATTATGTCATGCATATTTAAATTTGATAATGTGATTATAATGTATAATTATTTAGTAGTTTTCGTAAATTCCTTATCTGAAATATATATGTACAAGTACTTAGAAATAGAATGATCAAACTTGTTAGATTGATCCTTTGAGTTGATTCAATGAACATGTAATAGGATCAAATCGATCGTATCATATTGTTAAACAATCGTAGAGTTACTCTGCCATTTTGTATATTAAATATTGTTAGCAGAGTAACTTAGATAATCGTAGAGAAATAACTGAGTAAGAGTGAAGCTACAAAAGAAACATAAAAAATTGTAGACTTGTCTTCGGCATCACAGTGTTGCAAATATATTTGAATAATAAAGAGAAGTTTGTGAGGTCTGTCCAATCATCGTAAAATAGATCATATAACAGAAAGTAGAGCAGGACGTAGAGCTAGACATTATGTTACTCATCACTCTACCATTAACTAAGTTCTTAGAACATGTCATAATTATCTTCAGACTGAAATTTAGAGTCTCAGAGCAAAGATTCCAAGATGTTACCCACCATTTTCAAATTTAGAATAGAAGTTCAAAGAGTGGTTATTCTAAACTGTTATATTGATAATGTGACACCACTAACATGTGGTAGGTGAGACTGCAATCTGATGTGACTGGCCAGAGCTAAAAGAGATAAGTCAACATAAAAAAAAATCCAGAGCAGAACATTAAATGCACCAATGAGAACTCTCCAACAGGTTGATTTCCTTAAGTCTATAAATGAGTACGAGGATTCAAATCCAAGTACACACGAACACATACGCGAATTAAAAAGTTAAAACTCTGCAGGATCATATGAAGCTCCAGTCTACGTTTCAAAATATAGTGTTCAAGCTGCTAAGTACCATAAAGAAGTGAAGCTTATTTGCAAAGATTAGCAGCACATCAGACAACTATCATCCAACTATGTATTGATTGTCTTAGTGACTTTCATCCAAGTCTAAGTGACTTGTGGAGGTCTAAGTGACCTGGTCTGTGTGATCTTGTCGAGACTAAGTGACTCGAAGGAATCTAAGTGATTGTGACGCCCCCAAAATTCAGACACCCATATCTTGAATTCGGTGCATCACGTGCAACTATGAATATCTTACTAAAATCAACAACGGAAATACTAGAATAATTTACATTGATATAATATAAATATTTGCGTCCCAAGGTACCGTAACCATTACTACGATAATTCAGTGATTAACTTAAATATAACTTAATCATTCTTGAATACATCATAACAAGCATAACAATAATAATAATACTTCTAGTCTTAAGGACTAAGTTATTCTGTCGCCTTGCTCTTTCCCTTGTTCTGTCCTGAAGTACCGCCTTGCTCTGCCTTAACAGTAATGTTTTAGGAAGCAAGAATGAGCAACGAGTTTGTCCAGCAAGTAATATAGCCAGAAGAACAAGCAGTTATAACATTCAAATCTTTCAAGGGTATAATAATAATTGATAGTTCAAGGATATCAAGAAATATTAAGAGTATTCAATAGGTGTCGCTATAGACTGAAGGATATCAACAAAATTTTAGGATTTATTCATTTCGAGGTTCAACATGAATGAGTACTGAGCAGTCACTAAGGACTAAGAACTGTTACTAGAATTAACAGTATTACACTGTAATCCAATATAAACAAGTACAACAGGTGATCAGCCTAAAGTACCCTATGTTATGCATAACATTTAATCATACTCATGTGCGCACGTCGGTTCCCCGACAATATATAATTTCCCCTTCAATGAGGGTTGTTCATCTCAGTAGATTTACGATAGTCCGCACCAAGTCAATCGGTTTGGATAGCTTTTTAACACATAATAATAGTCTAGTCGAATCAAAGGCTTAGACAATTTTTTATCATGCATTTAAGAACGATAAGTCCAATGCTTGCAACAACGTCAAGGTATACAAATGATTTTTGAATAGAAACAAATATTTGCTTGATAAAATATGATTGATATGACAACAATTCAAATGTATACAGTGTGAGAATTAAGGAACTTGCAATCACAATAATAATAGTGTTCGGATACTTCCTCAATGTAAATTTGAGTGAGGTTAGGGAACTTGCCTTTAGCGTTGATTACTACTTGTAGCGAAAATCACCTCAATTAACTATGTTTGTCCTATTTATGTAAGTATAGGTATTCATTAGCCAAACACACTTGATATACATATATAAACAACATGTACACATAACACATTTTTTTCTATCTATGTATACTGCTGCACCCATCAAAACTTATAGTTGTACACTAACATGCTCATACTTTTGACCACTGCTAGTTTATTCATAATCTTTCTTCTTCGTAGTTCCAAGAGGTTCATTGCTTTAAGTAGACCATAACATCTTTTAATCCCACCGACCCTTTTCTATACATGTTTGCAAGCATTAGATTTATTTTTCTGAAGTTAGTAAAATTCTCTACTTAGAACTCATTTGTGTAATAATAGTTTATAGCAGTATAGGAATATTTATTAATCCATCCTTATATCAAGTTATGATGCTGTCTCCGAGTCCCAGGACATCTCGCCCAACCCGAATCTGAAGTTATCTTATCATTTTCGAAGACATCTCGCCATGTCCGAAGCCGAAGACGTCTGGCCATCTCCGAAGCCGAAGACGCCTGGTCATGTCCGAAGATATTACGACTTGTCCGAAGACAACACGCTTTGTCCGAAGACATCTCCGAAGTCAGCTCTTTCAGAGACTTCGGTCTACACTATTTTGACAAAGTCTAAGTTTATCGGGTTAATTTCATTAAGACTTTACTATATGCATACAACCTAAGGGAATTTATTAATACATGGTCTAACACGACCGAACCCATTAGCTGGTTCCTAAGTACGGTGCAGTTGCACCCCATAGAGTTTAGAAGCAGTGAACATGCTCTGTTTTGCAGAGTAGCCACTACTTGATTCCAGACAATTATTAACGTATTCATGCATGAAAGTAAACTTTCTAAACACCCTATATCATGCTAATTCATCATATTTGACCTATTAATTTAGGAAAACCGAGAATCAAACAAGACTCAAGTTAAGAACGAAGTAGAAATTATACCTTCTCGAGCTTTAACCTTGATATCTCACACACTGATTTGGTAATGCTTAGCAAATAAGAATTCGTTACTCAGATTTCTCCAACACTCTTATCACTATAACAGACTGCCATGGTGGCTTGTATTTAAAGAGAAAAGCATGGACTAGACACTTGCTTTACATAATGTTGGGATTCATGGTGCAATAGAAATGAACAATGGTTACTTAAGGAGTTGTTTAATCACTCCATACCAGCCACTTAGCTAGCCATGCATGCCTAGGATTAGCAGCTTGAAAGTTTGTGTAAAGAGAGTTTAGGCTACTGTTCCTTGTACTTGGTGACCCCTAATTGGGACAAGAGAATAGATCTCAGACATAGACAAGGGGCTAGTCGGTCGGGCCCATTGCCCCACGCCATATTTTATTTAACCAACACCTTGTACCATCAGTTAACAATTATGTTGGGTTTCGAATTGGATTTTAAATAACCCAAGTTTATTGGGATAACTCAAAAGTACATCAATTAATTTATTGGGCTAGACTCCCAATTTATTATTTGGATTATAAACATGTAAATACTTAATTATTATGATAGCAAATTAATTAGTTTAATTTACCCAATAACACTAAATTATACACCACCTTAATAATTATTAATAAGTTGGGTTATTCCACATAATTTAAGTTACTCACTTAATAATAATAAAAAGATTTAGTCCATCCAGACAAGCTTTCAAACCAATTTAATGATTTATTATTACTCTAGTATAATTAAATAAATTAATTATATACAACCTCTCTTATTGTCATCTTTTACTTAGTAATGCATTCTTTCTTAATTATTCCTCACTAATTCCATCATTGTGTCACACAAGACATTTCATAAACCTATCATAATTCTCCACATCTTATCAATTATTAAAAGTTCAATTTTAATTCAATTGAGTTACTCACCTCATGCCATGTAAGCATTTATAAAATAAATAATCGCAGGTTCTATTTATAAATATTAATATTAAATCATAAAATTTACGGTTATTACATCCTCTCCCCCTTATAAAAATTTCGTCCTCGGAATTGATACAAGGTTACACAAAAAGATGGGGATAGTCTCTCCTCATCCTATCTTCTAATTCCCATATGGCCTCCTCGACATCGTGGCTTCTCCAAACAACTTTTACAGAAGATATAGCTTTGTTTTTTAGCATTTGTTCTTTCTTATCTATTATTTGAACATGAATTTCTTCATATGCCAGATTCTTCTTTACTTGAATGGGCTCATAGGAAATCATGTGCTTATAGTCAGACTTGTATGGACGTAGTACATAAATATGAAACACGTTGTGGATGTGTTCCAGTTCGGGTGGCAAAGCAACTTTGTATGCCACTTCGCCCACTCGCTTCAATATCTCGAATGGCCCTATGAACCCCAGACTCAATTTTCCTTTCTTTTCGAATCTGATCTTTCCCTTCCAAGGAGATACCTTCAAAAACACAAAACTACCGACTTTAAAGTCTCGGTTCTGATGATGCAAGTCGGCATACTTCTTTTGGCGATCTTGAGCTGCTACCAATCTGCCCCTTATTGTTGTTACCACGTCGACCATTTGTTGGACTAATTCTGGTCCCAAAAGTCGTCGTTCCCCGACTTCATCCCAACATAATGGTGTTCTGCACTTTCTCCCGTAAAGAACTTCATATGGCGGCATACCGATACTCGCATGATAGCTATTATTGTAAGTGAATTCTACCAATGGTAAATGGTCGTCCCAATTCCCCTTAAAGTCCATCACGCAAGCTCTCAACATGTCCTCTAATGTTTGTATGGTTCGTTCACTTTGCCCGTCAGTTTGAGGGTGATAAGCGGTACTTAATCTCAATTGAGTTCCCATTCGTTCCTGCAAACTTTTCCAAAATTTTGACGTGAAACGCGGATCTCGATCGGAGACAATCGACACCGACACTCCATGTCGCAATACGATTTCCTTTACATACAAATTTGCTAAGTGGTTTAAATTGAATCGAATCTTGATGGGTAGAAAATGAGCTGTCTTTATTAGTCAGTCCACAATAACCCAAATGGCATCATAACCCTTCTGTGTAACCGGAAGTCCAACCACGAAGTCCATCGTAATGTGCTCCCATTTCCATTCTGGAATTTCCAAATATTGAAGTAGTCCACTTGGTCTCTGGTGTTCTGCTTTGACTCTTTGACAAGTAAGACATCTGCTAACACACTCTGCAACCTCTCTTTTCAAATTAGGCCACCAAAAATGGTGCCGAAGATCCTGGTACATTTTTGTGCCTCCTGGATGTACAGAATACGTCGTATTGTGTGCTTCGTGTAGGATTTCCTCTCTCAGTTCGATTACAGCTGGCACCCATACTCGACCCTCAAACCTCAATATACCGTCCTTATCTACTTTGAACCTTTCTTCCTTATCTTTTACTATTCTCTTCTTTATCTTCTCACATTCTTCATCTTTCTCTTGTACTTCCTTTATTTTATCCAATAACGTCGGGTGAGCTCTCATCATGAGTAATTTTCCTTTCGTTTCTTTTGGTTCCTCCACCTCTATTTCCAACTTTTCCATTTCTCTTATTAATTCCTCTTGAGTTGTCAATTTGAATAACTTCTCCCTTCCTTTTCTACTTAAAGCTTCGGCTACAACGTTTGCTTTTTCCGGGTGATAAAGAATTTCACAGTCGTAATCCTTGATTAGTTCCAACCACCTTCTTTGTCGCATGTTCAACTCCTTCTGTGTGAAGATATATTTCAGACTCTTGTGATCCGTATATATCTCACATTTTTCTCCATACAAATAGTGCCTCCAAATCTTTAATGCAAAAACTACCGCAGCTAACTCCAAATCATGGGTAAGGTATCGTTTCTCGAAATCTTTCAACTGTCGTGAGGTATATGCAATGACCTTGCCATGTTGCATTAGCACACAACCAAGTCCTCTATGCGATGCATCACTATACACCACAAATCCTCCCGTATTATCTGGTAATGATAATACAGGCGCCTCACTCAACCTCCTCTTCAATTCTTGGAAACTCTCCTCGCATTTGTCCGTCCACACGAACTTCTCTGTCTTCCTTGTTAGATTGGTCAACGGGGTTGCTATCTTAGAAAAATCTTGGATAAATCTTCAATAGTACCCAGATAAACCTAAGAAACTCTTAACTTCTGTTGGTGTCTTCGGTTGTTCCCAGTTACTTATCACTTCCACCTTTGCAGGATCCATGGAAGTCCTAGAAATTGAACCCTTTCCATCCAAAATTCACATTTTGAAAATTTAGCGTACATCTTTTCCCTTCTCAATGCTTCCAATACCATCTTCAGGTGTTCAGCGTGCTCTTCTTTCGACTTTGAATAAATCAAAATGTCATCGATAAATACTACTACGAACTTATCTAAGTATGGCTTGAAAACTCGGTTCACCAAGTCCATGAATGCTGCCAGAGCATTGGTTAACCCAAATGACATCACTAGAAATTCAAAATGTCCGTAGCGAGTTCGAAACGCTGTCTTTTGTATGTCTTCCTCTCGCACTTTCAACTGATGATAACCCGTTCGTAAATCTATCTTGGAAAAACACTTCGCTCCCTTCAGTTGATCGAAAAGGTCATTTATCCTTGGCAATGGATATCTATTCTTAATTGTCACTCGGTTCAACTCCCGATAATCAATACAAAGCCTCATCGATCCATCCTTTTTCTTTACAAATAACACTGGTGCTCCCCAAGGAGACACACTTGGCCGAATGTAACCCTTATCTAGTAACTCTTACAGTTGAATCATCAATTCCTTTATTTCTACTGGCTCCATACGAAATGGGGCTTTCAAAATTGGTGCGGTTCCCGGTGCTAAGTCTATTATGAATTCAATTCCTCGGTCTGGCGGAAGACCAGGTAGTTCGTCTGGAAACACGTCTTGGAAATCTCTTACCACTGATATATCTTTCATTTCTATTCCCTTTTGCTGAGTGTCCATTATATAGGCTAAATAACCTACACATCCTTTCCTTAACAATTTCTTAGCTTGCATCATCGTAAGGCAACACGATTGCTTGAGCAACGAGCTACCATAAAACACTACCTTAGACCAATTTGAGGTCTGAAGGTTCACACTCTTCTTTTGATAATCGATTATCGCAGCGTGGCCGGATAACCAATCCATTCCTAATATCACATCAAACTCTCCCAGTTTAATCGGAATTAAGTCCACGCTTAGTTCGTGGCTTCTAATGTTTGCACAAAAGTTTCGGTAAACAAACTCTATGGGAATTACTTCCTTATTCGTAATCTCTACGTTCAATGAATTTTCTAAATGTTCAGGAGGTATGTTTAGTCGATTAGCAAATTCTTCAGATACAAAGGAATAGGTAGCACCCGAATCAAATAATATATAGGTATTTATATTATTGATTGGGAGAATACCTGACACCACGGCTCTTACAGTCACTGTGTCTTGGACAGTCATGTTAAAGGTTCGGGCAGTCGGTCGGTTGGATTGCGTTGGTCCGCCAATCATCAGCTTGTTGCCCCCTCCTTGTTGGCCGCTTCCTCCGTTGCTCCCCTTCTTTGGGAAATCCTGGATTTGATGCTCAGTTGAGCTATACGCGAAACATCCCTTGATCTTTTTCGGCTTTGGGCAGTTGGGTGAAATGTGCCCTTCTTGGCCGCAGTTGTAGCAGACGCTGCGCCCCTTCCAGCATTCCCCTTGATGGTTTTTCCTACATTTCGAGCAAGCTTCACTTCTTTTCTTAAACCCTCCTTGATAACTTTCTGGCTGGTTGATGTTTCGGTGGTTGGTGTTTTTGTAGTTATCCCATTTCCTCTTTCCCAGATAACTTCCACCACTGCTACTCCCTCCACGAGTCTCTCCCCTAGCATTCTTGTTCTTCTTCTCCTTGTTGTATTGGCTCAATGTCTCGCTACCTCCCTCAGCAATTATCGCCTTCTCCAATAATGTGGCGAATGAGTCGATTTGAAGGACCGACACCTTGTTGAACAACCAAGGTTTTAGTCCAAGTTCGAAGCGTCGAGATTTCCTTTCTTCAGTGTCTACTTAATGTGTTGCGAATCGTGCGAGTTCATTGAACTTGGCCGCATACTGTGCCACTGTCATCTCCCCTTGTTTTAGTTCTAGAAACTTTACCTCCATCCTATTCTTCATGCTCTTAGGGAAGTAATTCTCGAAGAACAAAGTCTTAAACCTTTCCCAGGTTATAGTCCCTTCTCTCGCCCTCTGTTGATTTGCTTCCCACCAGTAGTTTGCTTCACCCCTCATCATATATGTAGTGAACACGATTTTCTGGTCTTCACCCACACGAGCAATGGCGAAGGATTTCTTCATTTCCTTGATCCACGTTTGCGCTACGATAAGATCGGTAGTACCCATGAATTATAGAGGTCCTACACTCTTAAAGTCCTTGAAGTTTGCGACCGGAGCTACTTGGGGATTGGGTGTTACTTGTTCATTTCTTCCCCTAAGAGCCTCCCCTGACAAATCTACAAGCCTCTGAATGGGATCTACTTGTCCTCTCTCATCATTAACCGGCTCTTTCGGTGCAGTTAATCTACGTCTGGGCGACCTTTTTCTGCATCATAAAACTTCCATTTTTATTATCTAATTATATTACTTAAACAATTCCCCATAAAAGGAATAAGATTTCAAAATACATTTCAGAACAAGATCATTTATATTCATATGCCAAATTGTTACATTACATGATTATCTCTAGCATACTTCTATAAATGACACAACTTATCCCCTAATATCACAAAAGATGGGGACAACCATTAACATACTACCCCTCTAATATAACTCAAAAGTTTGGGGATTACAATTATCTCACATTCTACATAAAAGACTAAAATTACAACAATAGATAATACACTACATAACGAACTACAACTAATAACTTTTAATGCCTAGACTTAATCTATCATTCCGCGCTCCACAACACTCTGGTACTCCCTCTGAGTAATTTGCACCACCAAATCTCGGCTTATGGTGTGCTGGGTCTTTCCCTGCTCTGCTGGGTAGTGATTTACCCCATCAATCAGTCTCTCCATGGCCGTGCGCACTGCATAGCCCATCCTATTCATCTTCCTCCTTTTGAACCTCACTTCATCTTCTAGATCGTTAACCCTATCATTGGCCCCTTCCCACTTCTCTTCGAAATGGATCCTATCCATTATCTTCATCCCTAACTGAGTACGGATAGCTTCCTTCTCTGTCCTCTCGCTTAACTCCCTCTGCTCCATCTCTTCCAACTTCCCTGCCAGTTCTAATTCCTAGCGACTGCCCTATGAAACAAAGCCCTTATTTGGATTCCTACCTCCTTACGGTGAGCGATCTCTACCTCCATCTCCTGCATCACTAACTTTCTCTGGTGGTCTTCGTCCCTCAGCTTTTTGAATTCGGACTCCCTGTCCCTAGCCTCAGCCTCTAACTCCTCAACTCTGCAGCCTAACTCTAAAATCTGCTCCTCATACTCCCCCAACAACCTATCCTCAAAAGTAGCCTCGTCGGAGTCCCCCATGGGCTGGTCCACCATATGCTCCTCCATAGGCTCCTCTTCTGGATCAGACTCCTCGGGTATTGGCTCCATCTCCTCTTCCTCATCATCATCATCGATAGGGACTACAGTTGATATAGGCTCTGCTATCAATAGTGCCTCATATACCATGTGTATGTCACGCGGCTCCTCTTCTACTACTCGGCTAGGTCATCCCATGTCAGTCATCCTACAATCACCAACACAAGACAAAACAACCAACAACTCCATTAGAATGTTAAATAACATAATTTCATTGTATAGAATGAAGTTATATTCTGTAACACGCTAAGTCCATCTCTATGAAAACTCTATATGAGTTTCATCCCTTTCTATCTTCTAAGTTCTCCTAAGTTATAATCTAAGGGCTCTCACTCATAAGGTTTATAACTATGGGTCTGATACCAACCTGTGACGCCCCCAACATTCGGACACCCATATCTCGAATTCGGTGCATCACGCGCAACTATGAATATCTTACTAAAATCAACAACGAAAATACTAGAATAATTTACATTGGTATAATATAAATATTTGCGTCCCAAGGTACCGTAACCATTACTACGACAATTCAGTGATTAACTTAAACATAACTTAATCATTCTTGAATACATCAGAACAAGCATAACAATAATAATAATACTTCTAGTCTTAAGGACTAAGTTATTCTGTCGCCTTGCTCTTTCCCTTGTCCTGTCCTGAAGTACCGCCTTGCTCTGCCTTAACTGTAATGTTTTAAGAAACAAGAATGAGCAATGAGTTTGCCTAGCAAGTAATATAGCCAGAAGAACAAGAAGTTATAACATTCAAATCTTTCAAGGGTATAATAATAATTGGTAGTTTAAGGATATCTAGAAATATCAAGAGTATTAAATAGGTGTCGCTATAGACTGAAGGATATCAACAAAATTTCAAGATTTATTCATTTCGAGGTTCAACATGAATGAGTACTGAGCAGTTACTAAGGACTAAGAACTCTTACTAGAATTAACAGTATTACATTGTAATCCAATATAAACGAGTACAACAGGTGATCAGCCTAAAGTACCCTACATTATGCATAACATTTAATCATACTCATGTGCGCACGTCGGTTCCCCGACAATATATAATTTCCCCTTCAATGAGGGTTGTTCATCTCAGTAGATTTACGATAGTCTACACCAAGTCAATCGGTTTGGATAGCTTTTTAACACATAATAATAGTCTAGTCGAATTAAAGGCTTAGATAATTTTTTATCATGCATTTAAGAACGATAAGTCCAATGCTTGCAACAACGTCAAGGTATACAAATGATTTTCGAATAGAAACAGATATCTTCTTGATAAAATATGATTGATATGACAACAATTCAAATGTATACAGTGTGAGAATTAAGGAACTTACAATCACAATAATAATAGTGTTCGGATACTTGCTCAATGTAAAATTGAGTGAGGTTAGGAAACTTGCCTTTAGCGTTGATTACTATTTGTAGCGAAAATCACCTCAATGAACTATGTTTGTCCTATTTATGTAAGTAAAGGTATTCATTAGTCAAACACACTTGATATACATATATAAACAACATGTACACATAACACATTTTTTTTCTATCTATGTATACTGCTGCACCCATCAAAACTCATAGCTGTACACTAACATGCTCATACTTTTGATCACTGCTAGTTTATTCATAATCTTTCTTCTACTTAGTTCCAAGAGGTTCATTTCTTTAAGTAGACCATAACATCTAATAATCCCACTGACCATTTTCTACGCATGTTTGCAGGCATTAGATTTATTTTACCGAAATTAGTAAAATTCTCTACTTAGAACTCATTCGTGTAATAATAGTTTATAGCAGTATAGGAATATTTATTAATCCATCCTTATATCAAGTTATGATGCTGTCTCTGAGTCCCAGGACATCTCGCCCTACCCGAATCTGAAGTTATCTTATCATTTCCGAAGACATCTCGCCATGTCCGAAGCCGAAGACGTCTGGCCATCTCCGAAGCCGAAGACGCTTGGTCATGTCCGAAGATATTACGACTTGTCCGAAGACAACACGCTTTTTCCGAAGACATCTCTGAAGTCAGCTCTTTCAGAGACTTCGGTCTACACTATTTCGACAAAGTCTAAGTTTGTCGGGTTAATTTCATTAAGATTTTACTATATGCATACAACCTAAGGGAATTTCTTAATACATGGTCTAACATGATCGAACCCATCAGCTGGTTCCTAAGTACGGTGCAGTTGCACCCCATGGAGTTTAGAAGCAGTGAACATGCTCTGTTTTGCAGAGTAGCCACTACTTGATTCCAGGCAATTATTAACGTATTCATGCACGGAAGTAAACTTTCTAAACACCCTATATCATGCTAATTCATCATATTTGACCTATTAATTTAGGAAAACCGAGAATCAAACAAGACTCAAGTTAAGAACGAAGTAGAAATTATACCTTCTCGAGCTTTAACCTTGATATCTCACACACTAATTTGGTAATGCTTAGCAAATAAGAATTCGTTACTCAGATTTCTCCAACACTCTTATCACTATAACAGACTGCCATGGTGGCTTGTATTTAAAGAGAAAAGCATGGACTAGACACTTGCTTTACACAATGTTGGGATTCATGGTGCAATAGAAATGAACAATGGTTACTTAAGGAGTTGTTTAATCACTCCATACCAGCCACTTAGCTAGCCATGCATGCCTAGGATTAGCAACTTGAAAGTTTGCGTAAAGAGAGTTTAGGCTACTGTTCCTTGTACTTGGTGACCCCTAATTGGGACAAGAGAATAGATCTCAGACATAGACAATGGGCTAGTCGGTCGGGCCCATTGCCCCACGCCACATTTTATTTAACCAACACCTTGTACCATCAGTTAATAATTATGTTGGGTTTCGAATTGGATTTTAAATAACCCAAGTTTATTGGGCTAACTCAAAAGTACATCAAATAATTTATTGGGCTAGACTCCCAATTTATTATTTGGATTATAAACATGTAAATACTTAATTATTATGGCAGCAAATTAATTAATTTAATTTACCCAATAACACTAAATTATACACCACCTTAATAATTATTAATAAGTTGGGTTATTCCACATAATTTAAGTTACTCACTTAATAATAATAAAAAGATTTAGTCCATCCATACAAGCTTTAAAACCAATTCAATGATTTATTATTACTTTGGTATAATTAAATAAATTAATTATATACCACCTCTCTTATTGTCATCTTTTACTTAGTAATGCATTCCTTAATTATTTCTCACTAATTCCATCATTGTGTCACACAAGACATTTCATAAACCTATCATAATTCTCCACATCTTATCAATTATTAAAAGTTCAATTTTAATTCAATTGAGTTACTCATCTCATGCCATGTAAGCATTTATAAAATAAATAATCACAGGCTCTATTTATAAATATTAATATTAAATTATAAAATTTACGGTTATTACAGTGATTCAGTTGTAATAGATCTTAGTGATCTGGTCTTTGTGATCCATCCTTGATAGATTTCCTACTTGTTGAAGTAGAAAAATATACTAGGAGTTGTTTGTACTCCGAATCAATTAAAAATATCCCGTGTTATTGACTTTCAGTCATATATCTATTATATCTATGTGATTAACTTCCATAAAACTAAACTTAGAACTGTGATTTTATTAAAACTTTAAGGGTAGTTTTTCAAACTAATATTCCGTTGTGATAAATTTAATTGAACACATTAATTATCTAGTAATAAATCTTTAAATAAATAAAAGTTTTTAAGATCTATTTCAACCTCCCTTTTAGATCTATATTGTGCTATCAGGAAACAACAAATTAAAAATTTAGTAATGGTGATGTGATGCTAAAAGATACTCTCTCTTCTACACAAATGGATTCATTAATTTTTTAAAAAAGTTTATTTGTAAAATTTTAAAATTGATACGAATTTATGTAAAATCGATTTATACAATAGTTAAACTAATAAATTACTTAAAAAGTATAATTAATATAAAATAAATTCATCATAATTTGAATTTTAAGATCTCATATATTAATTTCAATCAAACTCAAATTATAATTTTTTTTTTTTCGAACGAATTGAGTAATAAAAAAAATAATGGTCGACAAATTAAGAACATAATATATATTATGTTACATAATAATCCTTTTATTTGAAGTTCTATTTTGGGGTATGTTAATAAAAATATAATGGATTCTTATAATCAAAATCAATTATAAGATCACTGTTATAAAACTTTAGCAAAGTGTATAAATATACTCTTATAATTGCTGCATAAATTAGAGAGAATAAGCAAGAGAAAAGAGAGAGAAACTCTTCAGAGGAATTCTACTGATTTCCTTCTATATGAATTCCTTTATATAAGAAATTCAGAAGTCACTGGTGAAGGAATCAAAACATCACGGGGAGAAAGAGAAAAAGGAAAGGGGGAGATCACGGGTTGGGTTCCCTCCAGAGGAGGGAATCATGCAATGCATTACAACACTTCCCCTGATTCTTTACGATAGAAGATTATGTCTCATTAAAAACCTTGTTAAGAAAACCCAGTGGAAAAAACTTAACGAAGGGAAAAAGAGTACATATCTTTTACATAAATATCTTTTAATTGACTGCCTCGTTAAATAAGACGCCCCCAAATTCGGGTCTCTTCCAACCCGACAAATGATGCTACACGGTACTACCATTCATTCATTCATTCATTCATTCAATTGAATAGTCTCAAAAGGACTAATATAACTTCTATATATTCAAAATAATATTACATTTTTAAGGTTCTTTGTAACCCATTCGTTTGTTCTTGTCATAATATTCAATATATTATAGACATTCAACTATTCTATTACATAAGTAATCTAAGGGTTTGTCTTTGCCTTGCCCTTGTCCTTGCCTGAGCCTTCGGTACACTCGATCTTGGTTGTGTTCATATGATTCAAGCAAGGGTGAGCATGACTAGCTCAGCAAGTACTACAATTCTAATAAACAACATGCTTGAAACATAGAACTCATATATCTTCAGTCACTGAACAATAGTTACGAAGTACTATCGATAATTCAAAATAGCACTTCTTTTCATTCAAAACGTTTTCCAACCTGGCACTAAGTCCGTAAGTCCGGCATAGCTTACGATCACTTCTGGGTGATCAGCCCATAGTACTCTATGTTGATCAACACTACATTCATTAAACGTGTATACGTTTAAGTTGTGGCAACCTCACGTGCCTATCGTTAAACGACAAAAATATTTTAGCATACTTGGTCTTCGATTGAAAACCATACTAATATAACTCGGTAAACATTAATCATGCTTGAAAAAATCATAATATAAGTCTAGCCGAAAGAATTGGCTTTAGACTTCATTGTTAAAACTTCATGCGAAAGAATACATGAATTACACAGCTTGTCCAGACTGAACTGGAACAAGGGTTAGAATACTTGCCTTGAACGTCTGCTTACTGATTATCACACGTACACTTTAAGTCTCTAAGTCTCTACAATACATGATCATATAACGTACCACATTAGGTCTTATATAATTAAGTAAGTATATTATTATATCTTACCATTCATCTCAATGTAAATCCTGACTTAGATCTATTATTAGGGTTTTCGGCTTTTCATTACGCCATTCACATTTCTTTCATCTTCGATTGATTATTAACTCTTAATCATCATGAATTAGTGTCTTAAAAGTAACTTACAATGTTATGTTTATATCTCACTTCAATACTATTAAGTTCCCTTTCATTTTACACTTGAAAACATTCTTTACTGTCAATTTCTTGTGACTGGCGTCGCGGCGCCACACTTAACTCTGCATCTTGCACCGCGGCGAGAGTTAGCAGTATGCACGGTTCAAGCCTAGCGCTGTAGCGCAGGCTTTAAGGCTGTGAGTCGCGCCACGGCGCGGACTCTGTGCCTCAAATAATTTTGCAGTTTTAAAAATTTTACGAACTTCCCGAACGCATAACTTCTTTGTTATAAGTCCGAATTGGTCCGTTCAAAAGCCTACGGTTCACAAATTTCATAGTCTATGCGTTCATGCAAGAATTTTATCTATTTAAATTTATTTGCTAAAATTTCACCTATTATTCTATTTTCAACGAAAATGATAAACGTTCGTGAACGTTCAACGCTCGTTTCTTCGTTCTAAGTCAAAATTCAATCATTTTCGAGTCCACAACTCTATAATGCCAAATATGAATTGTATCCATCGTAAAGCAACGTTTCCGACTTCAAACACAAAATACAACTTCCATTCTAAGAATTTTACGAATTCGACGATAATCGTCCAATCGTGTGAATTCCGACAAAGCTTCATTACTAACCATTCTAAATGGATTTTAACTAACATATGATCATTACAAGTTACTTATTATACAAACTTATAGTCAAAGTAGGTTTTGACTTATTCTCATAAGTCAATGACTTATTTAACTTATTATCTATAAACCTTCATGCTCATGACTTATTAAGAACTTAAGTCCACTAATCAATGTTTTCATGCTATAATTAACATAATAATCATCATATGATAACATATGATAAGTTCTTCATGGTTCTAGCAACTTATTAATGTTCAAGTTGCTTATCCAACTTATTCAGCTTAAGTCCATTCCTTATTAACTTATTACATGTTCTTAGCATACTTGTTCATTAAATACACTTCTCTTATCATCCTATTATAATTGAGATGAAAGACTATTGGACACAAGATCATTACCTTTGAAGTCTAACTTCTTCTTCTTGGAAATCTAATCAAAGGAAGCTTTGACTTAAAAGTGCTTATTTGCTCTACCAAATAAGTAGTTTATATTTGAGAGGAGTTGGATGAAATTCAAGCAACCAAAAAATGAAATGAGGCTCTTCTATTTATAGGCCATCCAAGTCTAGGGCAAAAAACCATCCCATCTCCTCATCCTCCATCTCCTTACTATTCATTGCTTGACCTCTAAGTCTACTTGTTAACCACATAAAGTACTTGGTCATCACACATAATCCTTGCCCATCAAGCTTACCCACTTTCTCACTTGGTTTTCCCCATGGATCATGGCTTAGTCATTGGGCTTGCTAATTAATCTAGATAATTCCTTATTGGGCTTATGCTACAAATAGATTGGACTTATGATTTATCAAACACTTGGGCTTGATTGTCACATTCTATCGGACTTATACTATTAGGTTAATAATCCTATAAGTCCATTAGCAACTTAACATATATACACCACATATAATTCTCGTATGCTAGCTCGTATATCAATTCTTAATATAAATTATCTCATTCTTCATACATAATAGTACAATACGTCGTATTATACTTACATTCAATATCTTCATATAATGAATACACATTATACGATCACAACTTTCTTCCTTTAACACTTAATACACCTAACATTCCCAAATTAAGTCCGCATGCGAAATATTATGTTTTCCATACTTAGATTATTATTACATAATCGATCTCACCTTGATATTATAACGTTACGTATTTCTTGGAAATTCAAAAATAATTCCCGAGCAGAAATCGATGAATAGTGTTTTTCAGAAAATTTCTCGGAAAGCTTTTATTTTCGTCTTAGAAATTCAAACACTTTAATTCTCCCACGTAGTTAAAATACTATGACTTTTCGACGTTTATAGGTTATAGAACGACATTTATCTTATCAACATGCAATAATAATAAATAATATTATTTTATTCATTATTAAAAGTATTTACAAAGGTTCAATTTTCTGGGGCGTTACATTAAAACCTTGTCAGGAAAAACCCATTGGGATAAAAATCGTGACTAAGAAAAAAGAGTACAATCTTCCCTCAAAAGGATTCCATTACTCTTTGATGAAATGTTGTCATAAGTCTTTCAGTCGACACATTTCGATTCTTTTTCGAAGTTTTGCAAACGTTGCTTATGGTAGCGACGTTGTGAATAAGTCGGCTAGATTATTACATGATCGAATTTGATGCACATCTATATAACCCTTCTTTTGTAGCTCATGTATGAAGAAGAATTTAGGTGAAATGTGCTTTGTTCTATCTCCCTTGATGTACCCTCCTCTAAGTTGAGCAATACATGTAGCGTTATCCTCATACAAAATTGTAGGAATGTCTTTGATTGATGGTAATGCACATAATTTTTGAATATCCTGATTAATTGATCTCAACCAAACACATTCTCTGCTTGCTTCATGTATAGCGAGAATCTCTGAATGATTTGAAGATGTAGTTGTCATGGTTTGCTTTGTGGATTTCCAGGATATAGCCGTATCACAATATGTAAATACATAACCTGTTTGTGATCTTCCATTGTGTGGATCTGATAAATATCCTGCATCGACATATCCAACCAATCCCAACGTTGAATCTCTTGGATAAAATAACCCGAGATCAATACTTCCACAGAGATATCTCAAAATGTGTTTAATCTCATCCCAATTTCTCTTAGTCGGAGAAGAACTGTATCTTGCTAACAAGTTGACAGAAAAAGTAATATCAGGTCGTGTACAGTTTGCAAGATACATAAGAGCACCTATTGCACTTTATGGAACTTCAGGTCCAAGAACTTCTTTCATTGCACTTAGGTATGGAACTTCAGGTCCAAGAACTTCTTCCTCACTTTCTAGAGGCCGAAATGGATCTTTATCAACTTCTAAAGATCGAACAACCATCGGGGTAGTCAAAGGATGAGCTTTATCCATATGAAAAACGACTGAGAATCTTTTCAGCATATGTGAATTGATGAATAAAAATTTCAGATGCTAAATGCTCCACTTGTATTCCCAAACAGAATTTTGTCTTTCCAAGATCTTTCATTTCAAATTCATCTTTTAAATAAGTAGCAGTTCTTGTGAGTTCTTCAGGAGTGCCTACAAAATTCAAATCATCCATATATACAACAATGATGGAAAATCCACTTTGTGATTTCTTAATAAAAACACATGGACATACATGATCATTTATATATCAATCTTTTATTAAATAATCACTAAGTCGATTATACCACATACGGCCAGACAGTTTCAACCTATATAATGAGCGTTGTAACTGAATTGAATATATGTGACTAGGCCTTTTTGATTCAGCCATTTTTAATCCTTCAGGGATTCTCATGTAAATCTCACAATCAAGTGAGCTATATAGGTATGCTGTTACCACATCCATTAGACATGTTTCCAAACCTTCCATGGTTGTCATACCTATAAAAAAGAGAAAAGTTACTCCTTCTATTACTTGCTAGAGAGTATGTATCCTGATAATCAATACCAGGTTTTTGTGAAAACCCCTTGAGCTACAAATCGGGCTTTATATCTCACAATTTCATTTTTCTCATTTCACTTTCGTACAAATACCCATTTGTTTCCAACCGGGATTATATCCAGCGGTGTTTGAACTACTGGTCCAAATACTTCTCTTTTCAATAGAGATTGTAGCTCAGTTTGAATAGCATCTTTCCATTCTGGCCAATCTTTTCTTTTCCGACATTCTTCCACGTTTTGTGGTTCAGGATCCGTGTCAGGAATCAAAGAAATATCTTATGCTATAAAGAAAGCAAATATATCATCAATCATAACTTTGCTTTGATCTCATATTTTCTCATCATGTACATAATTTATTGAGATCTCTTGGTGTTCATCTCTTATCCATTCACTGAGATTTTGAACCTCTTCTGGGGCTATTCCCACTATTGGAATAAGTGCTGCTTCTGGAGCGATTTGTACCTCTTCTGAGGCTATTCTCATTCTTGGAATAAGTGCTACTTCTGGAGAGGGTATTCCTTCTGGGATTCCCTTATTTGCTTTTGATTTTCGTGGTACACTGTCTTTTGCACCAATCGGTCTTCCACGCTTCTGGCGTGGTTTAGATTCTTCTATTACCTTATTCGTCAATTCTCCAGGAATTGATTTTTCAATAGGTATTTCTATCCTTGCTGGATTATTCACTGTAGGTATATGTGACTCTAGCATCATTAAATGCATCAGGCATTTGATTTGCAATATTTTATAAGTAAATAATTCTTTGACCTTTAATTTCACATTATCCTGTACGAGGATCAAGTGAATTTAATTCTGATACATTCCATGATATGTCAGAGGGTTTTTCTTATTTAAAACTTTCCCTCCTCCTAATGGTGGAAATATAAATTCATCAAAATAACAATCTACATAACATGCAGTAAAAACATCTTCAGTTAAAGGCTCAAGATATCTGATAATAGAAGGAGAATCAAAACCAACATAAATACCTATTTTTCGTTAGGCTCCCATTTTAGTTCTTTGTGGAGGTGCAATTAGAACATATACTGCACTTCCGAAAACTCGAAAGTGTGATATGTTGGGTGTCTGTCCAAGAACAAACTGTAGAGGAACAAATTTATGAAGAGCTGTTGGTCTTACTCGAATGATGGCTGCAGCATGAAGAATTGCATGACCCCAAACTGAGGTAGGTAAGTTAGCCCTTAACATTAATGGGCGTACAATTAGTTGAAATATCTATTAAAACCATAAAATATCGAAATGGGCCAGACAATGGGTGAATAGGTCCATATTTGTCTCCTTGAATTCTCTCTAGGAATTTTGGGGCTTTTTTTATAAACTTTTATAGGTGATGATCGAACAATTAATTTTCCTTGAGAACACACAGTGCAAGGAAATTCACTACTAGGAAAAATCTTTTTATTTTTGAGAGGATAACCAATATAATTTTCAATAATATGACACATCATAGAATTACCTGGATGACCGAGTCTTTCATGCCAAAGCATAAAGGATTTGGGATCTATGATTTTTGGAATCATAACATTATGAGACTCAATTGCTCTAATTTTCATAGAATATAATCCAGAAGAAATTGAATGAAGTTTTTCTAGGATATTCTATTTTTCAGAAATAGTAGAAGTGATAAGAAGATATTCATTAAAGATGATCTGACACGTGTAAAAATATAAATAAAAAAAGTTACATTTCATTTATAATTTTATTCATGAGGAACACATACCATGTATAGAATAAAAACTAATAATATTATACATGCAGGGTGTTTAATTAAAACAAAAAAATAAACGTTGTTCCAAAAGATACTTTCAGAAGATCCAGTAATATCAACAACCTTTTCCTCATTGTTGGTCGTTGGTGGAACATCAACAATATCCAATTGATGATTAACAAAGTTTGTTTCTACCTCCATTACTTTGTTCTTTTGAGACTCCTGGAATAAATTAACCAGATGCCTCGGCGTACGACAGGTACGTGACCAATGCCCATTCATCCACCACCTAAAACAAACATCTGGTTTGTTCTTTATCGGTGCTGCATTTTCTTTATTTTTACCCGACCCAGACACTTGCCACTTCTGGTGGCCTGAATTATCGCGGTTCTAGAATTTATTGTTATGATTGCCTCGTTTATTCTTTCGTCCCCAAGGCTTCTTATTATATGACCATCTATTGTCATGTTTATTCTGCTGGAATAACGTGCTGTTAATATCCAGCAATGAGATAGCACCCGTTGGCCGTACTTGATGATTTTTCAACAATAATTCATTATTCTTTTCTGCAACAAGGAGGATAGACAATAAGTCACTTAATTTTGTGAACTTACTCTGTCTATATTGTTGTGACAGAATCATGTTGGTGGGATGAAAAGTGGAGAGCGTTTTCTCTAACATTTGGGTTCAGAAACTGGATCTCTACACAAAGCCAAAGTAGAGGTTATTCTATAAACATTGGAACTATATTCCGTAATTGATTTGTAATCTTGTAGCCTTAAATTAAGCCACTCAAATTTGGCATTAGGGAGAACAACCAATTTTTGGTGGTCAAATCTTTCCTTCAGTCGTGTCCATAAAGACAAAGGATCTTTGACTGTTAAATATTCAGTCTTTAATCCTTCATCAATATGGTGATGAAGAAAAATTATGGCTTTTGCATTTTGTGCCGAAGTTGTTGTATTTCCTGATTCAATGGTCTTTTCTAACTCATTTGCACTAAGGTGCAATTCTGCATCAAGTGCCCAAGCCAAATAGTTGTCTCCAGAGATTTTCAAAATAGAAAAATCTATTTTTGCCAAGTTTGTCATCGTCTCAGTTGGTTAGAGCTTCGTGTTGATAACGTGTTATAAAACTTTAACAAAGTGTATAAAGATACTCTTATAATTGCTGCATAAATTTAGAGTGAATACGCAAGAAAAAAGAGAGAAATTTTTCAGAGGAATTCTACTGATTTCCTTCTATATGAATTCCTTTTATATAGTAAATTCAGAAGTCACGGGTGAAGGAATCAAAGCATCACGGGGAGAAGGAAATTAAAAAAGGAAAGGGAGAGATCACGGGTTGGGTTCCCTCCTTAGTAGGGAATCATGCAATGCATTACAACAATCACACAATAGTTCTCATTGGAAAATGGCCACATTAAAACCAGATATACAATAGTACTCCTTAGAAAAAATCAGAATCTTAGGAAAATCAGAATCAGAAAAAAGAATTGAATTGAATATCGAAGTAAAAAACTACATACAAATCAGAATCTTTAGCTTAAAAAATTAAATAGGAAATTGATATTTTCACCCAATAAAAATATATTAATTCTACAAAATCATTCTCACATGAGTAGCAATTTGACTTGCAGAAATATGATCAATTTCCAAAAAGAATCAACCAAAGCAAACTAATCATTCAATATTGTTCTAATTTTTTTTTAATTTACTCATGTTTGTATATGTTGATGTCGCTCATGACTTATTTGTTCAATCTCTTCTACTTTTCTCAACACTTGACTCATCTCTGGCCTATTCTCAGGAGCCAAATCTGTACACTGAAGAGCTAATTCTGTGAGCTTCAACATCTCATCATGCCCATCTTTAGCTGATAATATCTCTATATCCAATATATCAGTAGACCAATCATTATTCACAACCATTCTAACCCAATCCGCAAGATCATCAAAACTACTTCCTTCCACTCGTCTGAATCCTGCTGAAATTTCACCCGGGATTTTCCCCGTTATAACCTCCAAAAGTATTATGCCAAAACTGTAGACATCACATTTGTATGCAAGTTTTTTCGCCTGTAAAAACTCGGGAGATTTCGCAATGGCGAGCTTTTCTGAGGATTTTCGTGATGGAAGGAGGGGTAAGAAGCCGAAATCAGAGAGTTTAGATTGGTATTTGTGGTTACTTTGTTGGATTATTAGTACATTGGAGGATTTGAGGTTGGCATGAGGTACTTTGTGGGAAGGTAAGGAGTGCTGTAGGTATGTGAGGCCCTTTGCTATGTCTTTGATGATAGATAGTCTTGTGCTCCAATTCAATGGTAACTGCAGAACTGAAGTTTTTATATTTTTTGGTTAACTTCATCATTAATTCTTATTTTCTTAGTTTCAAAACAATTTTCAAAAAATCCCCATTTTTATTTTCTATCAAAATAATAGAATAAATATAAAATAAATCACTCTTTGTGGGATCGATCCTTGCTTACTACTGTGCTAATTGTTTGAATTTGTAAAGTGAAAGTGAGGTTAATTTAAGAATGTAAACGACAGCTCCCATGAAGCTCTACTTAGAATCCTTTGAGAAGCCAGCAAACCTCTTCTCACTGTGAGGAATTTCCAGACCACCATCCAATGCCCCCTGGAATTATTGATAAATGAATTACAGCTAAATGTAAGTACAGATAAAAGCACAGGTTTTGTACTGTGTACATCTGAACAACATAAACAAAATAAAAAAACTGCAACAGTTTTGAAACACAACTAATATTATATATAAACAACCCTTTCTAAAATTAAAAGTTACACAAGAAAATGTCTTATTTTAGTGATGGGTCCAAGTGAAGACTCAAAGCTATGTGAGAATGAAAATTATAGACATAAAGAAAGGAGCTAGTAGTGGAGATAACCAAGTAGTGGTGCAACTAAGGGACTGTATTAGCTAAAGAACTACCAACTCCTTAGTCAATTCACAGTAAATGTAATAAATCTAGTACTAATATAAAAGTATTTAGGAGTTTAAGTTATTGCACTAAAACTGTTTTACACTTTTAATAGATGGACAGAATTAAACTTCTTTTAGATTATAACAAATTAAACAAAAGAGTTGCACCCAACGTTTTCATAAAGTTTCCAACTTCACTACAATGTCCTGTTTACAATCAAACATAATGCCCCATCATATCTCTCAACTCTCAAGGTCAAGAGGAACTAGTTAATTCATTCTAACAAACGGTATATATTATACTCAATCACAACTGTGTGATGCTGAAAATAAATCATACCGCACATGTTATTTTGATGGAAAGTCAATGTTCCTGCTGGTGAGAGCCTTTGCAAGTGTCCCTTCATACCCCACTCAACAAAAGCAACAGCTTCATCTATGTTATAGCCACTTGTCCATGTTACTGTCATCTGCATAGAAATAGGAAAAATGATGCAAGACTTTAAGGTTATATAAGTTAACATCCAAAATTTGAAAAAAAACTTTACAGAGTACAACTTAAGCAGTACTTTTTTTTTGGGGAGCAATTTATGATATTATAGGGAGGGAACTTCTATTGGCAACCTTAAGTTAGATTAAGGCCAACTATCAAAATGGGGCTTGTTGTAAGCCATTAGGCTGGCATAATCACCAGGATGTCCCTGAAATCAAAATATGCCCAAACAATAATTGACATAAACTTACTTCATCCCAAGACTTCCCATGGTAAGTTTCTATATTATACATCTAGTCTTATCTTAAAATCCCATGTTTCACAGTTTTAAGAAATTTTGATAGATATGTAGGAGGTAGTATTATGTTTCTATTGCTTATAATTATATTATACGGAGGTAGTACCACGTAAACTAGACAGCTGATTTCGCTATTTACATGTTTACAGGTTGGGGTTATTATCACTCCAAGGAAATACATAATGGGGAAGGTGGATGAGAGAGCCATTAAAACATTGTTAATATTGATATCCGCTTCTCTGTGCATACTAGTCATTGGTTGTATTTGTATTTTCATATTGAAAAATGGAGTGTCAAAGGAGATGAAACTAAGAGCGGAACCGATAAGCCATTTAGATGCAAGAAGGAAGGCAGAGGCATCAAGCAATTACAAAAGCCAGTTTCTAGCAAACATGAGGTGAGTATCAATTTCAACTCTGAGGGGGAAGGGGCTTTGGTAAGGCAAGCATTAAACCCATTTTGTACCCTCACCATGTTCAAACCAAGAAGAGGAAAACAAAAAATTCAGCTTCAAAATTTATGTATTTAGTTGCTCACATCACAAATGATTGGCTACAAGATAAAGATATTATAAATCATTTTGGAACATCTAGCATTGCTCTAATTAACGAACCACAATAACAATGATCCTTCATAATTAACCGTGTGATGAGAAATTGCTAGTTAATTGCTAAAATGAAATCCAACAAAATATAACCTCTCTTGGAGTAATCATTGTTACTATTATTTTGATAGATATAAAAGAAAAAATATTACTATTATTATATGGCGCCATATATAAATTAGACGTGCATATGACAATTACCTGTTCTGGTGAGAGGTAAAAAACTTTACCACCAAGTGTAAAAGAAACACAAGGCATGGAAGAGAGACCGTGGCAATCAACAGCTGATTCTCCCATTGGACTAGGCAGTCGGTTACATAGCTGCAGTTAGAAACAAGGGCATAAGCCTTTGATGGAATGAAATAAACTAAAAATGAATAAACAGACGCTACTCACCTCATTAACATAGTCTATAATTTTGTCTTCTGTCTTGTTTCTACTAAGTTGACCTTGCATCCACACAACTGTCATCTCACAGAAAGTACACATCTCATCATGCAGACCACCAGAAGACTTTTCAGTGTTCATGTCCACCACACTTTCAATTATCATATTGTACCAACCAAGTAAATATTAATTACTGATTAAAACCTATATTACTGAATGATAGTTAATCAGAAACAATTGAAGCAAAAGTAGCCATTTCATAGTTATCAATTATGGTAGTCAACTTTTAACTATAAATATTTTATATCTATAACCAGTTGAAATGATGACTACAACTAATAGGACTATTCTAGTCACTACAGCAACAGGTTGAAACTGACCTCACATCATGAGTACCACGGGAAGAGCACAAGCCAATTTGAGAGCAGATTTTCGGGGGTTGTGCCTATGAAACACCATCAATAAAAGCCAAAATCATTCGCAACGTGCAAAGTTAGTAAAATAAAATGCTGAGGATGCACGCAAACTAGACCACCAGGAACCATAACTAAATGTCTGCTATTTATCAGGTGGGAAAGAGCAATAAAATGTCATACTAACTAAAGAAAAAGATGTTATTAAGGAAAGGAAAGGAAAGAAACTGATTACATATCATGATTTACCTCAGATAACAATAAATCCAGTATAGGTTTGCCATACTGGGAAACCACATACTTGCATTCTTAGCTTATAACCCCTGAAGCTCCAATTGCATGATTAATTTGAATTACAGTCTGTAAATATGATATGACCAGAAGGTGTTAATCTAGGTAGCCACATTAATAGAAGTAAAGTGAAGATGTGCACAACATGAGTATATATATTCTCTCAATGTTGTTTTTACAAGTCCAGTACTATCTGTTTGATAAAGAATACGCTCTGAAACCAAAGGGATTAATTTTCAAATCTTAGGAAACCTGTCTTAACTTTATAAGCTCTGAATTGTGCAGGTGGCACACATATCTACTTGGGAATTGCATAAAAATTTCCCAACAAATAGATGGAATAAATAGTCAGAAGACTAGCAACACGAACTAAGGATTAAAATTAAATAAGGAAAGGAAAAGGTTCCCTGCACATGGAACATATGAAGTGCTCTTAAAACATGTACATAACAGAACTGCTGCTGAGAGGATATTTAAGCCATATAAATAGGAAACGACAGTGAAATAACTGTTACACCTGTTAAAAAGATATCATAGAAAAAACCAGCTCTGACAATATGTTACATTACACAAGAATATATTGTGCTACCTTGGAAATCCATGAGGATTCATAATCAAATCAGGGCATATGTCGCGTTCAGAGAAAGGAAAATCCTCCTGTTGAATGATGGTGCCACAAACACCTTTTTGGCCATATGTCTGCTACTAAATTTGTCACCAACCTGAGGAAATATAAATTCTATAACAAACTAAGAAAGAAAATTATCTTGAGAGAACTACTATTTCACGAGCAGAACTACTATTTAATGGTTGTAGTGTAATGGCTAAGAATTAAAATTGATAAAATAAAATTTAAAAGGAACTATCATAATCTACAACTTTCAACCATAATATAGAACAACACTTATGAAGAATCATACAGGTGAATTTCTCCATTAACGAGGTATTCAAATATTGCCTGAATCGCACAGGCATAATGATGCATAAAAGCATTCTCAGTAGAATTTGTCACCAAAACACGCAGCAATCAGCGAATTGAAATACCAAAACAAAAATAAACATGCCAAATTGAATGCACAAAACAAGATTCAAACTTTGAGTTTGGAAAATTACCCTGAACAAGCAATAATCAAGAGAGAGTTGAATAACATTGAACGCCTCGCGAGCACGGCGCCTTGAAACCACTTGGTCCATGTCAACATCTAGCAGCCCTCACGGATTCCTAGGAACTTCATTGCCTTCCGATTGCAAGTGAAGAATTAGCTAGGGCTTTGCCCCCTTTTGCAATTTTTTTGGTAGAATTAAGAAATTGAGGGTAGATCATAATCACCTTTCTACAAATCGGCACTGAGATGGTAGATCGGCAGTGGCACAAAGAGGAAAGATAAACCTTCAACAATGGGCGGTGAAACGAGGGATTTCAGGATTTGGGCTCGACTGAATGTATTTTGAGCAAGTGATAGGACTATCTGTTCCAAAAATAAAACTTAGATAACATTTTTTTTTAAAACAACTCTTTTATAATTAATATTGTAAGTTACAATTATTATAAAAAAATTTAATACTGTAAAAATTTTAATGTATTTATATTCACCACAATTAATTCTAAAAAATTATTTAGAAAAAAACAGCGACCGATTTTTATCTCTCACAAAAAAACCCTGAATAATAATAATAATAATAATATTATTGTTATTGTTATTGTTATTATTATTTTTATTGTTATTGTTGTTATTATTATTATTATTAGCATTATTATGAATGTTGTTATTATTATTATTGTTATTATTACTGTTATTGTTATTATTATTATTATTAGCACTATTATTATTATTATTACTATTATTATTATTATTAGTACTACTATTATTATTATTACTGTTATTATTATTATTATTATTATTTTTGCTATTACTGTTATTATTATTATTATTATTATTATTATTTCTGCTATTACTGTTATTATTATTATTATTTTTATTTTTATTGTTATTGTTATTATTATTATAATATTAGTACTATTATTATTATTATTATTGTTATTGTTATTGTTATTATTATTATTAGTAGTAGTACTACTACTACTATTATTATTATTATTATTAGTACTACTACTACTATTATTATTACTTTTGTTATTGTTATTATTATTATTATTATTATTATTGTTAGTACTACTACTATTATTATTATTATTACTGTTATTGTTATTATTATTATTATTAGTACTACTACTATTATTATGACTGTTATTGTTATTATTATTATTATTATTATTATTATTATTATATTTATTATTATGATTGTTATTGTTATTATTATTATTATTATTATTATTATTATTATTGTTATTATGGCAAAAAACACTTTTTGGCCACTGTGGTTATAATGTTTTAAAGCAATTAGCCACTGTGCTTTTAAAATATTCAATTAGCCCACTAAACTTTTTAAAAATATGCAATCAACCCATTTCGTCCAAATTAAGTAACAGACGTTAAAAAATATCCTACGTGGCTATTTTGAAAAAAATAAATATTACGTGTATTTATTACGTGTAACAGAATCAAGGTGCTTTTTCCTTATATATATATATATATTTATAAAAATTAATATTATAATATTAATAAAAGTAAATATTATAATATTTACCCAAGCACTTTATAATATGTATAATATTAATAAAAATTAATATTATAATATGTATATTTTATTTTAAAAATAAAAATAAAAATACTTTTATATTTTAAAATAAATATAAATTTTTTTAAAATAAAAATATTTTTATATTTTAATTTCTTTTTTTTTCTTTACTTAAATACTTATAATATGTATAATATTAATAAAAATTAATACTCCCTCCGTCCCAGGATAAAAGTCCTGGTGGACTTTTCACGCATATTAAGAAGAGGAATAAAATGATAAAATTGTCCATAATAATGTCATTAATTATGGAGAGAGAATTAGAATAAGAAAATATGAGATATTTAATGCTATGGGTATAATAGGAAAAAATGTGTTAAAGTTTGGTTATTAAAAGAAAGTGGACATTTAACGTGGGACAACCCAAAATAGTAATAAGGACTTTTATCGTGGGACGGAGGGAGTATTATAATATTTATAATTAATATGTATGTTTTTTTTGAAAAATAAAAATAAAAATACTTTTACGTTTTAAAATACTTATAAAATTTTTAAAAATAAAAATATTTTTATATTTTAATTTCTTTCTTTTTCTTTATCTAAATATTTATAATATGTGTAATATTAATAAAAATTAATATTATAATATTTATAATATGTATGTTTTATTTTAAAAATAAAAATACTTTTATATTTTAAAATACTTATTCATAATATGTATGTTTTTATCCTCACCCCCAATTCAAACGGTGGCAATGGCAAGCACCATGAAATTCGGCATAACACCCTAATTCGACCACATTTTTACATTACCCCCCAAAAAAATTGAACCATATTAAATCCGAGCTAGGGCAAAATTATAAAATAGAAAGAAAAAAAATAAAATTTTGTCCGGTCAGACGGTCCATTTCCAGATCTTGATCCGAATATCACCCTAATTCGGATGCCACAGTGGCTGTTTTTTCGGTCGGTAGCGTAGCTTTGATGCCACGACAATTCACCCTAATTCGGATCTTCTTAGTCTTCATTCTCCCAATCTTCACTTTCACCTTTGTATCTAACTGAATCTTCAACGGCAAACTCTTCTTCTTCTTGGCATCCCTCGTCGTCACCTGTGCTCGCCGATCTCTTCGAGATCATCGACTCCAGTGACCGCCTCCTCTGCTCCGGCCTCTCCAACCTATCCGACCGGACCGTCGACTTCCGGACTGGTCGAAGACACTGAAGGAGGACTATAGGGAGAATCGGAGAACATGAACAGAAAGGTCTCAGCCATTCTTGTGGAGAAGATAAACAACCAATTTTGTGGAGATTAATATTAATACTAAAATATATATTGACTTTCTACAAATTTGACCAACTTTTTGCAAATTTGACCTCAAAAAGCCAATCAGCAAATACACATTATTTTTATTTTTTTTCAAAACGCCACGTAAGCAGCTCAAGCAGATTTTTTAACGTCTGTTACTCAATTTAGACGGAATGGGTTGATTGCATATTTTTAAAAAGTTCAATGGGCTAATTGAATATTTTAAAAGCACAGTGACTAATTGCTTAAAACACTATAACCACAGTGGTAAAAAAGTGCTTTTTGCCTTATTATTATTATTATTATTATTATTACTGTTATTGGTATTATTATTACTGTTATTGGTATTATTAGTACTATTATTATTATTATGACTGTTATTATTATGAGAGTGGGACCCACTTTGGGGTTGGTGGAGAGAGGAAGATAGGCTGAAAATCTCGATTTTGCTTTGTCTATATGACCCCGTTTTCTGTCAAATTAATACGTTAAATTAGATAATATAATAAAATTAATTTATCATATTAAATATATTATTAAAATATTATTAATTATCATTATTTACATGATTCCTCATAAATAAATAGAAGTATTATTTTTATATATATTTTTAATATTTTCATATATTTTATTTTCATAGCGAGACTCACGGTATACTAGTGTCAGAGAGAAATATATAAAAAAATTAAAAATACATATAAAAATGTTATAATTTTTTAAATAAATAAAATAAGAAGATATATCAGTTTTTCTCAACCTACCGATTCCATTTAGATAGCAGAAATTCTAGGGGGACATTTTTTTGTGACATTGTCTAGCGACATTTTTTTTATTTTTTTTTGTAGTGCCTCTTAAAAAATATATAGTATTTATTTCAACTGAATTTTTTATAAAAAACAGTGTTTTAGGTGTAAATTGGATACATACAATAAACAGAGTCTGTACAAATAATGTATAGTATTTATTTCAAATGAAATTTTTGAAAAAAATAATGTTTTAGGTGTAAATTAGATACATACAATAAACAGAGTCTGTACAGACTCTGTTTATTGTATGTATCCAATTTACACCTAAAATACTATTTTTTACAAAAA